>OX401407.1:45455117-45477617 GCA_947846245.1 Cerastoderma edule | reverse complement strand
CCAAACCATTGTCACAAACCACAATCTAACTTCAAAGTACAGTCTTTTCCTCCCTACATTATATTGTTTTGTTATAAATTTGACTGACTTTTGCAAAAAATAAAGAACATCTCATGGTAAATGTGATAAAGTTCAGAGTTGCTTTAAAGAAACACTCAACATCATCTCATTTATTCACACTTTCTTTTCCAAATATTTTCTCCTCTTCAAACCATGTGGGACCACCAGGCAATCTGTCCCTTTTGCACCAGCATTTATGTAGTCTGGGGAGGGAATCGAACCCTCATACATGATTTTGAAGAAGGAAGGAATAGTGCATGAATATAATGCTGAATAATGGCAATTTTAGATCTAAGATTTAAATGTTATGGCTATTGATATAAAGAAAAGCTGCTTTTACCCAAGGTTTTATGAACAATCACTGGCAGGGTTTAACCCAGCCCTGACTTTGAATGGTAACTTCATTCTAAAAATGCGGTAAAAGTAGAAACCATGTTTTAAGGGAAGCTAAAACCACATTTGGTGAGTTACTGCAAAAGCAGCTGTAAATATTTGTATTAACAGCATGGTAAATCAATTGGTAAAAATTAATCAATGTGTTGTTTTCCTTCAATGATAAAAAAACCCAGACAATGACTGTGTTTATGTCTGCAAACCTCTATGTTGCTATATGTTGCTATGAATAAAAAACTTGACAATATCTGTTATCCTGCTACATATACAGACCTTGTTGCCGCTTTTTCTACCAAACCACACTGCTGCTTCAGCTTACATAGTTACTTGGATGATATCTGCATAAAACTGTTGACTACCAAGAGAATGAAGTGACAGGTTAAAAGAAAAATTGTATTAAAACAAGCCTTAAAATCATTTTGCAAATGTTGCAGCAATCTTTATGGATATCAAAATTGGACAATGTCATATGGCCAAAAATTCTTTATGTGTGGTTTTTAGTTGGATTGGGATTTAACAGTATTTCAGTCAAAGTGTGACATAAAATGAAAATATCCATGTTCCTGGTACTTCCTCATCAAAACTTCATTATATTCTTTGGCAGCTTTCTGTTTTCCCACACAAAGTGTTTGTATGGTATTTCACGCCATATCAACAATTTTTCAGTCATGTAACGACTTTCCTGGATCCACCAGTACTAGGCTATGACTCTGAAGTGACTTGACAAAGGTCATGCCTGAGAAACCAGAGGTGTCATTGGGACTTGGACACAACCTGGGTACCCCGAGTTCTAAATCCGCCATCTTAACCACTGATTGAGCCATGCAGGAGTAGCAGGACACCTCTTTCCCACATGGACAAATTCTATAGATCTGTAGTGAGTCAAATAATTCATGTTGCATTGTCTTCATTAAAATCTGAGAGAATATTGGCTGAGGGTGAGGTGGTTCTCAAACCCAGGGCCCTTGTAGTCAAATGAAAACATGCTATCAAATGAGCATACCAGACTTCTTTTTAAGTCATGATTAGATGATAGATCTTTCTCCACTTCTTTGAAATAAAGATATTTCATGACAATCTAAATTGTTCAGAGAGCACAAATTCAATGAGAGTGAAATCTTTAAAAAATTTAAATTGCATTCAATCTCCCTTTTTCCATTCATTAAGGAAACTAACACTCACCCCATGTTCACCATTTCTCACTGTAACATCATTTCTTATCAAAACCAAATGGACACCATGGCTTGACAGTTTTATGCTTGGAAGCCTAGAAGTAGATAATAAAAAATATTCATGGAAAACTTTTACATGAACAAATGATTGAAAGTCATTTGCAAATCCAAATTTCTCATAGTTTATTATAGGTTGGATATTTAAGCTTGGCATAATTTTTACACTTTTGTTATTTGAAATCTGAAATTGAACCATGACTCATTTAAAAATTAATTCTGACAACTAAAAGACCTAGACCTCTCTGCAAATCATGGAAAAGGCCCTGTTTACATAATAAAGGAAGTTTTAATAATCCTCAAATAGCACTGGCAGTAACACATAGTTGTAAAAGAAAAAGCAATATATATGTGTAACCTACTATTGCCAGATCATCATGGCAAGATAGGGTTATAATTGAGCAATTCTTTTTTATCATACATTACAAAATTAATGTCATCTGCTGCTGCTTATAATAATATGAAGTGGTATATGAAGCAATTATGGAAGTATTCTAGACGAAGGAAATGGTTAATAAAATGGAAAAATATACCTTACAAATCTTGGCTGCTCCAAAAAATACATGTATGCTGCACTAATGTATGTCATACTCAGATTGCATAAATGGCATAAACATCAAGTCTGATAGAAAATAGCTAAAACAGTCAATATGGCTTTAACATAAAAGTTATGGAGTCTACTGATGTAATCTTTATGCATTACTTTTGCTTAAATAATAAACGGAAACAGCTTATCAATCTTGAATATTTTGTCATTTATATTTGACATCTCTGGTAGTGTTGGTGTCAAGCTTTAGAAAGTTTTGGCATGTATTCCAATGTTGATCCATACTAAGCAGTCTTATCTTTTCAATGTAAGAGTCCATCACGCCTATAAATACATTACTGTGAGGGTGTGAAAAAGTAAACTGCTACGGTGCTATAGCTGTAAGATTGTTAAAAACTGAAGATTAAACTTGATGTAGTGCTCGGGAATTTGAGGGTAGCACAAAATGACGAATTTCTTTCTTTCCATCATTAAGGTTAATAGCAAATATCTATAAAATATTAAGTCTACTTAGGTTTAAACAGGTGGAAGGGTAATGTCTGTGAGTTATTTTGTATATCAGTTTGTTTTGGTATATGCTTTAAAGTAGTGTCAACTATTTTTCAATTAAATTACAGTTTTCCTAGGATCAACCAGCACAAGGCTGAGACTCTAAAATGTCCTGAACTGAGTCTCAAACCTGGGACCCCTGAACAATAAAACCATATCTAAAACCACACAGGACCCCACCTAATTAAGCAAAGCAATAGGGTAGTATGTATGTGGTTATAAGTTCTAGTCTCTAGATTTAGTGCCAATTATGGCAATATTTCTCCAGGATATATCAGATAAATATGCAGAAGAAAACAAGATGCAACAATCATATAAAAGGACACAAAGGTTGTAGGTTCAAGTCACATCGGTAGTGGGGTCAATTTCAAATCCTTTCATTTCTCCATGTTTGGCACAAGTAGGAAGGTCCTTGCTGAGACAATAGTTTTACCTCAGTATTATGACAATGTAGCTCTGTCTGAAACTCACTTCTAGAATTGGCCTGAATTTGTGAGGCTTAGTAAAATTACTTAAATAGAATAACAACAGAAAGTTGATTGGTCAACAGAAAAACACTCATGTATATAATTTAATACTGCGTGGGAGCTAATCACAGCTTTGTGCCATTATGGACAGTTGATGTATTATTAATTATTGAAGTCTTTTTGCTCTAAAAGAGTAGAGTTTTTGCTGTCTCTTCTCATCTTTTTATACCATCTTAGTCGACGTAGTTACAGCAGTTGTTATTAAACAGTTTGAGTCAATGGATTACTTTTTCATCAAGTCTTTCCCTTGGAGGGAGAACTTCAGGACAGCTGGGAGATTATTTCAGTTCAGGGCCTCTTTTCCGTGAATTTGGAAGAGGCCTATGCCTGTTCATTTGGGGAAATTATATCGATGAAATGGCTAAATTGGGAAAGCAAATAGCTGGTGTGACATTGAATTTTGGGGGAAACAGCATGATTTTAAAGACATTTTCAATTGGGAAGGTGCTTTTCATAGGCCCGTTATGAAATGCGAAAAAGACCTACAGTAAGTGATTTTTTCTTGAAAGTATTTTTTTTTCTCTTCAACTGCCAGAGGTTTCATTAATAGCTGGGGCCTGGATTTTCACTGGCAACTTAACTCAGTTTTTCATAAATCTACTGATGAAGTCCCCAAAACCCCTGCTTACTTTTGAAAGTCACCCTTCCAACAGCAATCTTAATTAAACCCCTGCACTACATTTTTGCAATGTCTGAAAACCCATCAATAAATAAGGCTACGGGTAACCGCTCCAAATAGGACTCTTTATTGGGAGACAGAATTACGGACGGTATTACCTCCGGTATAGATGATTCTGCCTTTATAGCCGAGAAAGTCTGACTCATTACCAAGTTAACTGAGCTGAGACAGAGGCAAGTGTTTGGCCTCCTTCTAATGATACCTTCAAATGTTACAACCAATTATTGAGACCTCATTTCGGGGAAACATGGATCAGTGATTATTTTCTTAATTAAATCAATGAGCTTTTTTGACCCAAACTAAAAAATCAATGGGTTTTTCTATAGGAAAATGATAAAAATGAATGAAAGTAATGAGTTTTTGGGAAATTCTATGAGAGTTTTTGGGAAATTCTATGAGATTTTTTGGGCCAAAAATTATCACTGATGGATTGATATCCAACATCACCACAAGCATTGGAATGTTCTGTACATGTTTGATTCAAAAGTCAGAAGTTGAACATCCAAACCATTTTCAATCTCTCGATAGAGTAATGCTGTAAACTAAAATATTTCTGGAGGCAAACAGTCGAAACAGTGTGTGGCATGTTTTATGCAAATTAGAGTAATTTCTGACTAACAACCTATCCGCCATGACGCAAATAATCAGTAAGGAAGCAGAGTTGTAATATCACATTTCATCATTAATGTAAAGCTTTAAACTTAGGATGAATTTGAGGATGAAAACGTGGGTGATGGTGATCTTCTTACCTGCCAATTCTGCTCAATTGGTACCTGCCATCGTAAATCTTGATGTGGTTAAATGTATGTGCCCTAGTCTCAATAATGATCCTTAAACAAAACTTTTTTCATCATTTGGATATTTATTGTGCTTCGAAGGTGTCAGTCAAAATAGCAATAGCCTTCAAGACTAGTTATCTGGACTAGTATGTGCCCTACACTGATTATAGTGAAACTAGTATGCATTTTAGTAAAATATTGATTAAAGCCCTGAAAACTACTAAAAGTCAAAAGGATCCTCGGTGGTTTAATGGTTAGCATCAAGAACTACAGACGGTCTTACATTGCGCTGACAATCTAAGCTACACCAGGTTTGATCCACAAAGGCAGTCATCTATTACACATGTATCATGATCTATTTCACTGTGGGTTGTCCATGGGCAAGACACATTTCCTTGCCTTGTACTGGTAGGTCATCCATGGAACGTCATAAACTATTACACTCAGGACTGAGTCCTGGAAATTTATGGGAAAAAACCCAGACAAAACAAGGTTATGTTGTAGAGCTTATCCGAATACCGTACCTATCCGTTTTATGTTTACTTTAAATTTAACAATGTCATCCAAAGTGAGCAAAGGTCTTATATTACTGTTGTTGAAACAAAATCATGGGAAATCAAAATACAATGGTTTCAATGAGTTCAATTTGAGAGCCGAATTTGTCCCCGGGTTTAAATTAAAATCCTGAAACTTTCAGTGAAAGATTCGCAATTGATAATTAATATTTGCCCTACCATGAAGACGGCCTCGGCAATGCAAAAACAGCGAACTCGACTACACAAGAGGAATGCTATGAAAAACGACAATACTTAGCGTCATATGTTGTCCCCAACAACCAAACCAGGATGAATTATCAGCATATTTTGAATCGAAGCGGGCCAGAGCTTAAAATCCAAGATGGCAGCTAATGAAAAAGTTTAATGTTTATACGCATGCGCGGATTCTTATGGATAATCGATTCCCATTGGCTTATTCCATTTCATCCGGAGTACCTCCTTCATCTTCCCTATTTTTGCGTAAGTTGCCGACCGTAGACCATCGTTCATGTGTAGTAATGCTTTAACAACGAAAGAAAAGCGTGGAAAATGAGACTAAATTGATAACAAAAGTCAACTCACTTTGAACAAAATCAAGTCAACAATGTGTACTGACAAACATAAAATGAAGAACGTGACGTTTGAATACCAGTTAACTCAATGAAAATGAGAAGAACAAATACAAAATGGAACCAGTATCTGAAATAAACAGAAGTGTTGGGTTAAAATGAACTATTCACTAAACAAACCACTAATGACAAAAAAACTATAGAGACTCTTACATAATACGATGCATCTCATAACCTCTAGACAGAGGTACAAATTAGGTCATGCACTGACATCAGAGATAGATATAATTAAAAAAATTCTGCAGCGGCGCGAACACTCGTCATATCTTCTATACTACGGGCACGTCTGTCAAGAAGAAAACCTCTTATTGTTGCTTTGGAATTTGAAACACAGAATTATGTCTATGTACATGTATGTATGTGTGCGAGTGTGTATATGTAAGTGTGTGCTGAGAGTAAAAAAATAAACTGAAAACTGTCATATACAGTGAAGCCTCGTTTATCAGGACCCCGATAATCCGGATGTCTCACAATCCGAACGAAATTGTAAGGGAACGGAATTATTCGACCAGTTTGTTGCAGACGACTTTTGAACACATTGTTGGTAAAGGAGAAATTGCTCGTGACGAGCAATTTCTCCTTTTCCCACAATGTTGTCTGCCATACCAGAAGATTATTTTTGAATTTCATCACGTTTTGGAATGTCGTCTGCACTCTATCAATTTGGGACGGTCGACAATTTGCCGTTTGCCAAAGGGCTATAATTATACACGTGCATACAGACCGTTTATGTCTTAATGTGTATAAGAACATGCTCTGCTTCATCAGTCCGGATGATTCGGTAATCCGGACATTTTGTTGGGAACTGACGTGTTCGGATTAACGAGACATCACTGTAATTCACTTAGACTACCTTGATCGCTGAACTATTCTTAAAGCCATACTTTCACTCATTTACACTTAAATTGTGAAAATTCTAGAAAAAATGAAAATTAACGTAAAAGTACTTTAAATTCCCTTTTACAAAGGAATTAAGACTGTAACACGTTCATATGATGCTTTTAAAGAGTTAATGCTATAAGGTTTGTGTACAATTAGGGATAAAACAAGGTCAGCCGAGAAAAGTTGGGAACCAATTAGACCCAAATAATTATCCATTTTGAATGTTCGGTATTGTTAATATTGGATAAATGACATTATTCTTATGTGTTTCATGTGATAGTTCTTACCAGGTGATCGCCACTCATTAATCCTAGCGCTCCTTGTTATTTCAGATGTTACTCGAGTGTAAACAATGGAGTTAAATTGCTGGGCACAAAAATTTGTGAAAAAAGAACTTTGTAAAAAAAGATAATAAATTGTGCAGGCGTTATATTGTAATAATCCTGAGGTTATTTCAACATATTCTTTCATGATTTATTACTCATACTACCCAGTTTTGCAGTTTTTCTGAGTTTTTAAAGAACTGACTGCACAAATAAGTATATAATTGCATGCATGACCATGCCAAGAGTTCCATTTAGATACACCGAGACTTAACTTTTTGAATTTTAATTTGTATTCCTTTATTTTTGATTTAAAGTACTGACATGTACATAATGAATTTCATTTTCCAAAGGCTCACTTTACACAAAAAGTAGTACCAATAAATAAGTATGGTGGCAACTAATTGCTAAAATTCATTAAAGTTTACACAAATAATAATTTGAAAGAAATTGTGACTGAAACTAAAACCTTTTCACTACACCTATTTCAATTAGCCTTCATAACATACAATTTAATCTAATTCATTAAAAAGATTAACAATACACTTTTTTTGAAACACGTAAAGAGGTGTCAATAACTAGGTCAGTTGGTCAACACTGGTTTTTATGTTGTGCTACGTTTATTTACCAATCTTCATTAAATATAGCCATGAATCTATACATATTTGGAACATTTTTCATTTTCGTTCTTGGTCCAAACACTAGGTTACTATATCAAATTATAAAGTAACTTTATGTTCACTAAGGAATGCATGACGGCTGATTTATGTGAAAATTGGTGAACATGTTAGTTCAACGAAATCATGATCAATTTTGAAAACGGTTTACATGGAATAAGAAAAATAACTATTCAAATTTCTAATACATATTATGGTAATGTATAAAGTGTCAATATGGCCCTCTTATGTGTATTTGTAATTTATGAATAAGTTGGTCGGTCATGGAAGCTTGATGCTATATGTACTATCTAACATTCAAAAACATAAACAATCAATTGCAGGCCTTTTTTTCATTGTAGTGGACAAATTGATACCTTTTTATATAGTAGAATTGGTTTATTTGGGGGGCATTAGGGCTTTGCGAAAAAGGGAAAGAAAACCCCTTGGGTAAACTCATTTTAAAGGGAAACCTGCATGACTTTAAAGAAAATCGCGAGAATCTATTATTTACTGAAAAAAAGCCATGGATTGATCCATAAAAACAAACAGTTCAGCAAAATCAGTATGCGTTCAACCCTATCCAACAAAATAAAAACGTGGTACTACATAAACACCATACTATAATTCCCGCAGCATAAGGTTTAGGTATCACGAACTGCACTGGCAAGTTGTTTTTTAAATATTCAATCACCAACCACTTATTATGTGCGTTATTGGTCACTGATTGCCGTTTAACAGATTGTTTGATTGAATTGACAGCTTTCCGCCGGAAATGGTATTTTGCGATGTTAACAAATAGGGTGAAACGGCTCAAAAAAGTCCGTCATCAAATTTGCTCGGTAGTTGAAGGTCTAATCATTTTCTTCTTACAAATATACTAAAATCTATTAAAAGCTTTAAATATGTCCGAAAACAAGTTCATCATTCATAATTTTGCGAAAATAACCCATCTTCCAACAACCATGCCGTTTCGCGCATTTGTACAAATCGTGTAACTCGCCCTTCATTTCCGTTTTGATTTGTTTACATCTAATTTCGACTTTACACAATGATCAAAAAGCCCGAATATACATAAGCGAAGCAAGATAAACACGATCGCTAGGCTCGCTTTTGAAGGCGAATAAGTATTCTTTCATAAATGTGCTGCCGAAAAGCATGACACGAAGCGGTTACCCTTTGAACACATTCTTTCTAAAGTCAAGTACAAGGCAAGATGGAGGATTCAAATTTTGAGGATGGTGTGTCCATGCTTCTTTACACATCAACTTATATCTCATTTATTTGAAAAATTAACTCTCGGCTGCTCTACATCGAGGTTGGCTCTTTATCATTCTGTTGAGTTTGTCATCTAAGGTTTATCGTATTTCGAGAAAAACTGTCCAAAAAATTGGACAGGTTTTTCGTCTGCTGCGCTCTAACTACATGACAAAAACATCCGACGAGGTTCATTTGACATTTGACAATGCTTTTTTCATCAATAATAACATTTCTAAGTTGCCACGGCTTGCCTTCATGCTTTTCTGCATGTTCATATTTGGGAGTGTTGATAATCTATTTCGGCCATGACAGAGTCCTTAACCGACCATGGGTTTCTGAAAGGTACGTCACCCAAGTGTTATTTTTAGGGTTTACTATTTGTATATTATTGAAAAAGTGACCTCCTGTCAAATAATTTCGTCTGATTGCGGTAAGATTAAAATAGCTTAATCGGTAAAGTGGCTTGATTAGCAGACGTCCGAGTTTGTTCCCCACCTACAGCTTTTTTTTGGTGAAAAATAAATTTCTCGTCTTTCCCTTTATTTTAGAATGTTTGATCATGTTACCCGATAGAATGACATTGGTTTCAATGTTTCTTTAACCCTATATAATGAACTACTATGTTATATGCTTTTTATTAGAATAGATAAAAGAAAACAAAAACAAGAATAAAAAATCAAATAACAAAGACACAAACATACTAAATCAAAGCGCTCATAGCGCTGAAGGACGAAGGTGTGTTTAAAGCAAGATAATTGAGGATACATTTGAAAATTTCTTTGGGCAACATCTCGAAGAAAACAGCTGCTCTTTTTACCACCATTACTATAATTATTATTTCTGTGAACAGAGACTGAACGATAGTCTATTTTCCGAACATCTTGACATTTTACGATGAGGCAACAGTTATAATAATATAGAGCAAAACAAAGCGAGTAAACCCGAACTACATTCCTAGTTCCAATAAGGTATTAATCCTCGCTGTGAAGGCGGATGTTTAATGAGTAATTGGGGTCAGACCGCTATTTGTGTATCGATAAAGTACCGTTCCTCATAAAGTGGTATGTAAATTCATTGGACTAAGGTGCTGACGCACCCTTAGTCCAAAAAAGAAAAAAGCATGAAGCTGTGATTACTATTGTAAAAGGCTTCAAAGAAATGAAATGTATACATACAATGCTTTTAAATTAATTCCGGAAACAAAGTTTATGCGGGGTTTTAACATGGACTTTCAACGTGACACTTGCATACACTATCCATTACTCTATATGTTTTGCGCAACGAGAAAGAATGTTAGTATTATACGTATGTAAGTTTGATCTGGACAAGGGTTTTGGGGTATAATATACCCTTCTATTCATAGACTGCCTATATGTAAAACGTGGTGACGTAACTACCAGGAATTGCGTGTTTACTAGTATCGCTGTATTTTCATTGTGTTTTTACTATCAAAATGAAAACAAGTTTCTTATTACCTAGGGAAAGTTACAAAATATATATAGTATATGTTTGCACAAGGGTGTTGGTCCGGGACTTCAGCAAGTCGTACAAAAGAACAAAAAGCAGCGATAGTAACAGCTCAAATAACTGTACTCCGAGACAGTTTCGGATACACTTGACCTGAGAAGCCGCGCAATAGTCATATAGGGGCATATCATAACCAAGGGATCGTCCCGATACAACGGAAGGTATGTATTGAAATTGATACAACGGATAGTTATTGACCGACTTGCATAAAAGTTATATCACTGTAAACGTTTTAAATCTTATTGTCTAAAACTACGCAAAACAAAGTTCATGGAAGCGTGTTCTTTACACCTGACTTCGGAAATGGTTGAACCTATTAACTCGTACACCGATATAACAGGTTTATAATATAATTTAACTAAATCCTATCCAAAGTACGTCTGTTGAGGCCCAAGCTTTCAAACGATCAAATGAGATACAATGAAGTACACTTTCCTTTGGAACTGTTAACTACTTTATCTTATATCATTCATTATCGACGATATGTACTTCAGTTTTACAAAAGGGACACGTGGTTCTCACCTGAAACCATCTTGCGAGGCAGTGCATGTGAAAAATGTGCCCACACTGTAAGCGTTTTCCCCTGTGAAGGTTTTCATAACACACAGCACATACGTCGTCATATGTATCTAGTTCGCCGGGTGTTGCATCAGCAAATGCGTTCATTTCCCTCCTTAATTGATGTCTTTGTTTGTAACTTATCCATTCTTTAAACACCGTGACTGATATTAAAAAATAATGTATGAACGATACTACCAGTCTGAAGATGAAGGGACCGTTTAAGTATGTTGATACGAATCTGTAGTAAGATATGAGAACCGACCCAACCATGGTAACGAAACTTTTGCACATTCTTGTGTAGTAGATAACATCAGAGAGCCTTTCAACCCCATCGTCTATAAAATTAGACATCCATAGAAGGCCACATTCGACCAAGGTTATCGGACACCTTGTTAGTAATATTACACCACATGTGATATTTAATAGAGGCCATATGTCTAAACCAGTGGATAGTCCTATGTGGTTAAGAATATATGTTGGTACTATCACTACGAAAGCCATAAAAGTGAGAACGCGGAATACAGAAAAGCTTAAGAGGCGTTCACCATTGTTTATAAGAAACAGAATGCGTGCTTCTGCCATATTCCATAACTGACAAACAATTAAAAATATCGCGACAAGTATAACGACATGCAAATTCTTTGTCCTTTCAAAAAGTGGAAAGAATAGAACCCCTGCCTGAAGACTTAGCAAAAGCATACCGAGGCCAATTGCATGTCCTGTATTAGCTTCAAATCCATCTCTAAAGTTCATATTACCAATAAATACTGACCCAGAAATAGCGACTGCCAAATTACAACACGTAACTAAAACATTCGCTAAACCAACTAAAATCATAATACTAGAAGTCCATGAACCAATAAATGTCTTGAAAAATTCTGTCGTCAGAACTTCGTTGCTTCCTAGTCGTACAAAATCTATCATTAAACATGTAATGTAATACAATATTGTAAATGACGTGCACATATCCCTCATTATCCATCTACCTGGGAAAAGCTCATGTATTCTTCCGAGATGTCGAAGCCATTGAGCCTCATCCAACCTTTCGCCAAGTGATATGTAGTAAAACGTGTGTCCTAATATTGCAAGGCAAGCTAATGTTCTATTCATGAAATAGAACAGTGTGACTAATTCTAATTTCCAACAAATATAAGAAAAAGCGGCATTCCATATAACGTGAATAAAATTGACCTTGTTTGCTCGATCATGTCTCAGTTTTATGTATACCAGGTAGCAACTCTGAACAAAAATGGTGTCCCCAAATGACCACAAAAATCCTTCAGCTTCTATCGAGTTGATACAGGAACCATTTCCGCAGTCTTGCAACGCTTTTAAGATGAACCGATATGCCATGTCTATCTTCCACGCCACAAGGATGTCCAGAATTAGAGATAGATACAAACTAACCATACTGATTCCCATCTCGAGGCTGCAAAGCATGAGTAAGCCACCTGAAAATAATTCATATGTTAACATTTCAAGATATTCTTATGTTTTGAAATGCGAAAAACAGCATTGTTTGATGGTTTTGGGAGGAGATCAGTCAGGCAAAAGAAGAAATTGCTTGTTACAATGCTCCTTTTGTTACACTTCCAACAGACCGATTAGATTTCAAACATAATAGACACAGGCCTGCCGCCAAGTAACTTGGCAACTGGCATGTAATCTAACCTCCCTCCATTTTTTGTTTTATAGAACAAGAAAGGAAGAGTTACCTTCAGTAAAATTTCGATACCTCGAAATTCAAGGCACCTGATAAAAATTTCGACATAAAGAGAGTTAGACATATATGATAGATGTCTTGAATGTAAAAGCATAATTATAAAGACCAAACGATTTTGGGACCCGTATTTCCTCGCCGTATAGAGGAGTTAGACAATCAGAAGTTTGAGGTACAGATATTATACTGTATATATGTGAAGGTCAGACGAAGAGCACGGGCTTGCTCGAGCATGTCACGTTATGTTTGGAAACCGGGTAGTGCAAAAATAAAGCAGCTTAAATGGGAACTTATTTTTTGGTACGGTGGTTTAACGTCGTTCGCAAAACTGATCAGTTATATTTCGACTTTCCATTGGTTCACTTGTAGTAGCTGAAGTTAATTTTGAGTTATGTTAATGAAATAGGTATGTTTGATTTTCATTGAAATTGAGAATGACATGAAATCTAGTTCTGCAAACTGTATATTACCGGCTATCCTGATCACACAGAAGACAATTTCCAGAATCGTGTTGTCCGAATAAGGCGCCAGTAGCAACCATTGGTGGATAAAAAACAACATGGGGAGTCGAATGGCTATTTTAAGGGCATATTTCCGGTCGGGCGATGCTGTCGCTATCTTTCCTTTGGCGTAATCGTCGAAACGTGTGAGCGCCGAGTCCAATGTATTTCGTACGTGCTCCATTCTGTTTAAACAACTGAAAAGAGAATGAGTCAATGATACTGGTTCGCCCATTGAGCTTTTGCAGTGTAGAAAGCGTTTTTGATAATTCGCATGTCGGTCGTCTATCGTTCGTTCGTTTGTTCATGCATCCGTTCTTTTATTGGTAAGTTAGCTAGTCGGCGACAGTGGTGCAGTTGTAGAGCGTCGGCCTCTTGTACCGAGTGTCCAAGCTTCGAATTCCCGTTAGGCGAGGTGAAAATTGCCGGAACTGCAGATCATGCAGATCGGCGCGAGTACTGGTGAAGTAAACAGGAAGCCGTCATCGAGAGTGAATTTAATAAGCCTCAAGCTTCCATCACAATCGATGTAATGGAACGCCGTAGCAATCTTATGTTCTGCATTGATGTATTAGGTAGTCCCCGTAACAATATGAGATGCTGATTGTATAAATTGACATGTCTCCGTAACGTTAAATTGAGTTAAAGTGTGATCACGACGGCGTCTCGACGTGCCTACTTTATATCATGGTGGGCTACTTTGGCGTTATGTCTGGTTGTTTTATCAAACTATATGGTCACTGTCACATACCTGAAGGTCATGTTAATATTACAGTTGGTGTGTAAAGCATATTTGTATCCTGACATTTCATTATAATGGGTCAGCCTTATAACGATGGGTTATCGTACCATTACGCAAGGTTCTTGTTTACTTATACACTGTTGCCATATCATTTTATGATGTTAATCCATAGGTTTGTGCTGTCGACTCACTACGAAGTACTTGTTGTAACATGTGGTTAGGTTGGTAAAATGTTATGTTGGGTCAACTTGTTTATTATGTTGAGGTTCATTCGATGTTTTCAGTCTTTTTTGAATAAATTTCATTTGCGCGGGAAATGCATTTTCTTTGCAGTGATCTCCCCTATCGGTTGAAATTATTCCTGTGTCCATCAAGTCCTAGCTTTTGCAAAATCTTATCCACTGTCGTGCAATTTTACAACCATTTAAAACAATCGACCCAGGGGTGTAGCTAGACCATTTACTAAGTGTACGCAATTCTTTTCGGCCATAAACTCAATGGATGCAGAAGGTGCGAGTTTGCTAGGGGACATGCCCCCCCACCCACCCCCCGGAAAAAAAATGAAATTTCGAAGGTCAAATCGTGGCTTGGGGGTGTTGACCGGATTTCTGGTGTTAACAAAGTTTTGTTTAACCTCACACATCTTACTTTGACTGGCGATTGATGATTATGATATTCGAATCGTATTTTTTGACTTTTATTTTTTAAATTCTCCTGGACAATTTGTATGCAATTGCGTTTCTTGCTTACATGTAGCTACGCGCATGATCGTTACACATGATAGTATCGCCATAACAATGGAATGATATCTCAACACAAGATATAGGTATGATATCCCAAAATAAAAAAAAATACTGTCTAGTTTACATGGCAGACCAACAATACAGAGAATCAACCACACCTCATGGCAAGACAACCCAATATAGTGACCATATAACTGTATTTAGTGATAGAAAGGCCACATACAATGGTGCCCCAACCCAACATAACGTTGAGTCAACCCTACATAAAAGGACGCGCATCCAACGGAATGATATATCAACAACACACAGTTGTAAGATATCCCAACACAATGATTAATCAACCCAACACAATAATTGTTCAACCTAACATAGAAATTGGTCAACCCAACATAATGATTGGTCAACCCAATATAATGATTGTTCAACCCAACATAATGATTGGTCAACCCAATATAATGATTGTTCAACCCAACATAATGATTGTTCAACCCAACATAATGATTGGTCAACGCAACATAATGATAGGTCAACCCAACACAATGATAGGTCAACCCAACACAATGATGGGACAGTGACATGATAACAGGATAAACCCAACATAAGACTGATGCACTATACAGTTGTAAGATATCCCAACACAATGATTAATCAACCCAACACAATAATTGGTCGACCCAACATAGTAATTGGTCAACCCAACATAATGATTGGTCAACCCAATATAATGATTGTTCAACCCAACATAATGATTGGTCAACCCAACATAATGATAGGTCAACCCAACACAATGATAGGTCAACCCAACACAATGATGGGACAGTGGAATCATAACAGGATAAACCCAACATAAGACTGATGCACTATACGTACACAATGCCATGACAACCAAACAGTATGTTTTGCCAATCCCACCTGATAGCATTGGAACCTAATATAACGAATTATTAACCACACACAATAAATTGACAACCGAACATAATGGTTTGTCAATTCTATATAATGCTATAGAAACTCGTTATAGTGATAGAGCAACTACATATTATGCGTTTGGGCCAATTAATACAATGTAGACATAAAACAGCGGTGGTGCTCCATTATGTAAGATAAACATATTTGAACTTAAGTTACTCGTAACTAGTTAGTTCGTTGACATTTTCTTGTTACGGGGCTAGTAAGAAAGATGTTTCGTGTTCTAGACGTCGCTTTTACTCAAGTTTACTTGTCAAAAGCGATACACTCCGGGCAATTTATACTTGGAATCGATAAACGTTTGTCAAAATAAAAAAGAAAGTTTGACAACCGTAAAAAACCAAACTGTTGAAAAGAACATCGATAAAGCTGTAGAGAAAGTCAAAAATATCTCTCATTGCTTAAATTGACAGTGTGAAAAAAAAAACGTTCGCTAAGAATGTTACTCTCACCTATTTTGGTTTAACGACAGTTCAACAAGATAAAATGTTATATATAATGCAACCCCAATTGCAACTACCTTGGCAACTGGTTCAACAAACACCACATTCGATTTTTTTTTCAAAACCACCAACAACTGCGAATCTCAATACTGGTAGAGTAGGAGAAAACATGAATACGTTATTCATAATCGTGCTTATCTGAAAAAATGTTGAAAACTGCCGTAAAGTTAAAATATGCTTTATTAAATAACACTTTGTTAAATCCCTTCATGAGATTTGAAAAGAAGCTTTCTCTAAGAAGTATTGAACGCTTGCTTTTCCGAACTGTCCAAATGGCACTAAACTTTACCCATCTTTACCCAATATATGGCTTTCAAGAAAGAAAAAGTCTTGCAAAGTTATGATTATATTGACCAATATGGTCATTGGGAGTTCGTGAAATGTTAATGGATTCATTTTCATAATAAAAGGTAAAACATTTCAGCAAATCTTTAATCATTTTAACCCATTACCAAACACTAACGACATTTGACCACTTTGATGCAGACGACTCTTGAAAATATTGTGGGAAAAGGAGAAGTTGCTCGTAACAATGGTTTCTACCCTATCAGAAGATCATTTTCCAATTTCATCACAAGCACAGTCGAAAGTTTGGCTTTGGGTAAAGAGTTAAAAAAGGAAATATATCACAAAATTCTTTGTAACTAACAAATACCAAACAGATTATCTACGCAATCCCCCATCACAAACCAAATGAGCATCTTCATTCTTACCGAATTAAATATACTGGAAACCTTTGTTTCATTGAATGACTAAACATAAGGACCTTCATTACTTTGTTTGGGAAAAAAAAACATCGATTGATAAATGCATTTTAAAATGGGCAGCTGTAGAACGCACCTTGTCGTCTTGTGTCGACCTATTTTTATAAACCCGGTCTAAGATACACTAATCGATTCTTATTATTTCTCAAGACGGAAATCAAACAATAATTGTTTACAAAATAAACTGGTTTACCACGGGATATTTAATATAAACGCACTTTATCTCCAGTAGATGATTATGAAAGAAGTTGAGAAGTGTATTGATAATGCAGCTTTCTGTAACTCAAAATATGTCATTTTATCCGAAGTACACATTTTATAAAAAGAAACAAAAAAAAAAAACAATCTCCATCGGTGAGATGGCCCTTTTAAAGAAAAGAATAGCCTGAATTGGCCATCTCTTACATTTAGGCGTGGATTGATCATAAACTTTATCATGATTGGTGGAGTAAAACTTAAATTATTGATCTCGTTCTGTATTGTACACATGTATCTATCAATATTGCTCTGATATAAAAGACACAGACCAGAATTAACGTTACTTGCACGACAATTTAACAAACCCGTCGACAATAAAATCATTGACTTTTGTAACCAATGTGAGAAGATCATACAGCCAGACGGGGACTCGACACTAGGATCTCTGCAAACCGTACAAGTGCTTTACCCACTGAGGTACCTCTTACAACCGTAACCCTTCTTTGAAAACTGAGACTCCTACTACAGTTTCCCTCAGTGTTCCCCTTATTAAGGGCGTTCTCGGTAAATCTTTCTGCGCACTTCTTCGGCGCATACAAGGGAGATAATAGATCTGTTAACGAAGAGGTACTTGCATAGTAGTCGGTTAAACCTTTTTATTCGGATGAAATTTACGGTATGCAATTCCTTTTCAAAGAAAAATCATATTATCCATAAAACTGTTATGTATTATTTATTTCATTTCCACAGATTACAATATGTAATTAAATGTGACTGAATTTCATAAAAAGATCATAATACACGGTAAGAGTGGATGATGATCCTGGGGAACGTGGATCTAAAAACAGCATATATAAGTCAAAATAATTTCAAATCAACAGTTATAAAAACTTTTAGGCACATTACTTTTGTGAAGATTATGTATACAAAACAAAATTCATAAGTCTAAATGATTTTAAATTATCAGACAAACAACATTTGACCATATCATTTTGTGAATAATCTGTTAACAATGATGTTTAATCATTTACTTACAAAGACAATTATAAGTAAAAAAATAATAATTTCAAATCAACAGATAAATAGATTTTAGCACATTTTCATTGTTTAGATTATGTCAACCAAGACGTTTAAATAACATCTATATAAACGTCAAAATAATTCCGAGTTAACAGATGAACAACAGTTTTGCAGATCAATACGTTTGTGGATGTTCTGAAAACAATAACGTTCAAACAACATCTGTAAGTCAAAATAATTTCAAATCATCAGATAAACAACATTTAAGCACATTATTTTGTGAATATTCTATTAACAAAGACGTTTGAACAACATCTATAAATAAAAATGATTTCAATCAACAGATAAGCAACATTGAAGCTCATTATTTTGTGAAGATTCTGTAACAAAGACGTTTGAACAACATCTATAAATAAAAATGATTTCAATCATCAGTTAAACAAAATTTAAACACATCATTTTGTGAAGAGTCTGATAACAAAGACGTTTAAACCACATCTATAAATAAAAATGATTTTAAATCATCAGTTAAACAAAATTTAAACACATCATTTTGTGAAGATTCTGTTGACAAAGACGTTTAAACAACATCTATAAATAAAAATGATTTTAAATCATCAGTTAAACAAAATTTAAACACATCATTTTGTGAAGATTCTGTAACAAAGACGTTTGAACAACATCTATAAATAAAAATGATTTTAAATCATCAGTTAAACAAAATTTAAACACATCATTTTGTGAAGATTCTGTTGACAAAGACGTTTAAACAACATCTATAAATCAATATAATATCAAAATATCAGTTAAACAACATTTAAGCACATTATTATGTGAAGATTTTGTTAACAAAGACGTTTAAACAACATCTATAAATCAAAATGATTTCAAATCATCAGTTAAACAACATTTAAACACATTATTATGTGAAGATTTTGTTAACAAAGACGTTTAAACAACATCTATAAATCAAAATGATTTCAAATCATCAGTTAAACAACATTTAAGCACATTATTATGTGAAGATTTTGTTAACAAAGACGTTTAAACAACACCTATAAGTCATAATAATATAAATGAGCAGATTAAGTAACATTTGAGCACATTACTAGTGTGAATAAAGACGTTAAATAACGCCCAAAATCAGAACATTACGAACACAAATACAGTAACAGGAACAGTTACCACACAGGTCTAGCACCCGAGCGCTCCCAATTCGTGCAAAGCATGTCATCCTATCCGGGTAGGACAAATTGCATAATAGGTTATTACCATAATATTATATTTCTCATGCATGTTAAGCCCATGGCTTCTCTTTTTTTATAAATAATTTTTCAAATACGGTTACCATGGAAACTGTCATTTTTTAAAAAAACTAAATCCTTAACATCTCAATTTGTTTTGCATTTTGTATTTAAGGTTTAATTTCAACATCACATACTGAAAAACAAGAAATTTCAATGAAAGGAATTGTTAAATATCTTCATTTTTTGTAATATACATATCAGTTTTAAAAAAACGAAAAACTGTTTTGGATTACAAAAATTGTTCAGATTGTTATAATCTAATACATCATTGAATTATAAATTATTTAATGTATTAATTCATGATTTTTCTGTGTTAATAAACCTTCCAGAAGTTGTTTTATTACCTTTGAAGTTGGTATGGTCATTTTGACATTTTCCCTAAAACGGGAAAATCGTACTTCTAACACGATCGAGTCACACAAGGCATGTCTAAATTTCATAATTGATTTGTATGACGTGACAAACGTTGCAATATTGTAAAAAGAATATTCGTTGAAAAAAAAAACCACAAAATAATTGTTGTTGAAATATAATGATTCAATCCTTGAATCATTATTTTTTAACTACAATTATTTTATACCACAATCATTTTTTAAGACCATTTATTATTTTTCCTGAATCATTTTTTGCTACAATTATTTTTAAAGAACAATTATTTTTCATGCTGCAAAAAAATAATGAATCAACAATTTAAACCATGGAAAACTTAAAGCCCGTTTGTAAACGCGGGTTTCATTGGCCGAGACGGAAAATAACAAAATGGATTAACTTGGCGGCTGACCTGGATCTAACCTGTTTGCAAAAACGTGAAGTCAATTCCAGCACTATAAGGCTAAAAGCATCATGTGAACAAATTACGTTTTTATTTGTCAATTATTCTATAACGTGTACCATTTGACTGTAACTGTGTGCAAGTATTTCTTCGACTCAAACACATACTTAAAAGTTAAGAAAATGAAAATGATATTTGGCAAAAATTGCACATCAAATTTACTCACAAAGCACAAAGCTCTATGTTAATACGTTTTAAATTAAAAAATGAGCAAACTTTTTGAGTTTAAGCAAAATATCAAACTTAAGTACGTTTCGAGATCACGGGCGTAGTTGATGAAAATTGTAAAGAAAATAAACATATTATCAAGAAGAATTTAGAAGTTAATATATACTCACTATTTCTGTCACGGGAATCAAGCAGAGTATATGTATCTCAAATCCGTAAGTCTTGATATTGTTTCACTTTAAAGACCCTCCGAATTGGTTCGTCTGTCGTAGTTAAAGTGTGTATGTTCACCTATCATAGAGCTTTTATAAATACATGTGTATAATGGGTCACGAACAATAGAACTTTAACGCTTTACCAAACACTGTGTTTATGACTGTCCCAAATTTAAAGAGTCTGCAGACAACTTTTAAAAATGTGATAAAATTGGAAGACAACTTTCTGAAAGGGTAAAAGATAATTTTGGAAAAGGAGAAATTGCTCGTTAAGAGTAATTTCTCGATTTCCCACATTGTTGTCCAGAATTGTCTGCAACAAACTGGTCAACTGTCGTTGTTGTTTGGTAAATGGTTAAAATGATTACCCTTTTCACTGAGCACAATTGAATAGCCTCACCTCTTTTTGTAAATATATTAGGCACTGGTGCAAAATCTTAAATGATGAAGAAGCGCTGCATGACGATGCTGCTGCTGCTGCTGATGATGATGATGATGAGAACCTTCATCTAATCATTTTTTATTCAACCGATGTAAGCGACATGAGGAATGACGTCAGTGAACTGACAGGAAATTCGATATTTTTCGTAACCTTATTTTGTCGTCTGCTCTCGATGTATAATGCGAACAAATTCACCTGACGTTGATAACCTCTATTATCATTATTTCACACTATGTTGGGTTTAAATATTTGGGCTACGTCACGGGAAAAGGGACACTCGGACATAGCAAACAGTGTAGCCCCAGACCAGCCGCCACGTCACTGACGTGGCGGCTGGTCTGGGGTTACACTGTTTGCCATCTTAGAGGACATCAAGTTCTACCTTTAAATAAATACAAATGATAACTGTCGTGACTAGATGCTGGAATAATAGCGCTAACAAAGAGCTGAGTCAGCGGTTTTTATTTATGTCCGAGTGCCCCTTTTCGCGTGACTCGGCCCATTTTTCTTCGGGGGTTGTATAAGACTCACGGAATATATCGAACTTGTACGATCTCTTGGCGATTATTGGTTAATGCCGCATCATCCCACTCTAATTACTTACATAAAGATCAGCGAAGGGTGAGTTTGTTCACAATATATACTTTGAGCGTTCACAAATTTCCATATGTGGGAATGGATCGATATTGATATACCGTTTAGTAAATGATCTTCTTTAAAGGTACACATTCACATCTGTGGGGAAATTTGGAAGTTAAAATAAAATATCTTAAAACTGCTCAACAACTCTTCTATTATATGAAATCCACTGAAGAATAGTCGTTGGAAGCAAAGTCAGATCGTTTTTAACTCTTTTAAATATGTATAAAGAAAATTATCACGTATTTTATTTAATCCAAAAGCTTAACATAGTATTTTGGATCTATCTCATGTAAACTGCAAATACTCAGATAAATTGACGCTTTCTGAGCTAAAATACTTCAAAGAACTACTTTTAAAGCCATACTAGCACTCATGTACAGTGAAGCCTCGTTTATCCGGACCCCGATAATCCGAATGCCTCGCAATCCGAACGAAATTGTAAGAGAACGGAATATTTGACCAGTTTGTTGCAGACAACTTTTGAAAATATTGTGGGAAAAGGAGAAATTGCTCGTGACGCGCAATTTCTCCTTTTCCCACAATGTTTTCTGCCATATCAGAAGATTATATTTGAATTTCATCACGTTTTGAAATGTCG
>OX401407.1:45420563-45454617 GCA_947846245.1 Cerastoderma edule | reverse complement strand
TGTAAAAAGTGATGCCTACTGCATTCTATCAATAGCCATTTCTAATTGTACATCATTCAAAGCTGTATTGTTTCGACGGCATGTTTTAAAAGCATACTAGCGCTCAGAAGAGCTACAAAGCTTGGTAATATGAGTTATAAAAAATGACAGAATATGTTGGAACATAGCGAGAAATCAAAGGATCATGACAATACAACACCTGTACTACTTATCATCTATTTTTTAAAGTGCTATTTTCACAAATTTGGTGCCCATCAATTAAACTTCGTTGTTTACATTCGAGTAGTATCCTAAATAGCAAGAAGAGCTCCGATTAGATGAAACGATTGGCGATCACCTGGTTAGAAAAGTCAAACAAAACACATACAAATATTGCCATTTATCCAATTTTACCAACGTGAACATTCAGAATGTAGAATTTCTTGGGTTTTATTGGTTCCAAACGTTTCTCGGCTGACCTTGTTTCATCGCTAATTGTAAACAAACCTTTTAGAATTCACTCTTTTAAAAGCATCACGTGAATAAAGTCTCAATTCCTTTGCGAAAGGGAAATTAAAGTACTTTTAAGTCAAATTTAAAATATTCTAGAACGCTCAAGTGTAAATGAGCGCAAGTATGGTTTTAACCTACAAACCGCTTCATGCGAGAAGAAGGAAATTAATATCAATTGCAAAAAGAATTTCGAGAACTTACGAATGTTGTAGTAGTATCGCTGTGTACACGCCCACACTATGGCGTAAGCATTATAATCCGTTGAGATTACCCAGTAGTCACTGCTTGGCTCCGTCACCGCTGAAATTAACCGGTTGTTGTTTTTTATTCTGTCATAAATGCCATCTTCGGACGAATAACAATGTGCCGTATAACCTTTGTGATAACAACCGTAACTACTCGGGTATTTCCGTGTTCAGAGAAAAACGCCCCGTATGTAAGTTTCGGGTTACAATATTTCATTTCTTGACCATCTTCTAGATCATCGTTGACGCTTATATTTAAACTTAAAGATGAACACGAATTTTAGTTTGAAGCAAGACATCACATATTAACACGTCTCGAGAACACTGGCCCTGGTGAATCCGAGGGATGAACAACCATATACAATATACTCCAATCATTCAGCTAATGATTAAGGACATTTATTTTTATTATGAAAAGTTAAATGCAGGTCATCTAGTTAGTTTTTTTTTGTAAAATGACAGATTCCATGATAACCGTTTGGGGACAGAATGTTAAAATGGCCGTACCATCTTCAAAGGTAATGAACTGTTTCTGGTAGGTTTATTAAGACAAAAACATGAATTCATACATTAAATACTTTATAACTCAATGAACTTTTAGATTATTACAATCTGAACAATTTGTGTAATATAAATCAGTTTTTCAACGTTTCATATTCGACAAAAAACAATGAAAATTGATATGTATATTTAGAAAAATGAAAATATTTAAAAATTCTTCTCATAGAATTTTCTTCTTTTTCAGTATGTGATGTAAAATATAACCTTTAAATACAGAATGCAAAAAAAGTATATGTTGACAAGTTACTTTTCTGTGAAAGGTCAGTTTCCATGATAACCGTATTTGAAAACGATTTATAAAAACGACTAAAATAACATTAAACTTGAAAACAAGAAGCCGGGGGCTAAATGTGCATGAGAAATATATATAATAGTGTTAATAACCTTATGGATATTATGATTACTCTTTGAAAAAAATATCATTTTACATTGAATTTCACCCAAATAAACACGTTTATCCGACTCATATGCAAGTACCTCTTCGGTAACACATTTATAATCTCCCTTGGATGCGCAGATGAAGTGCACAGAAAAACCTACGGAGAACATCTTTAACTTACATTGCTCTAGATTAACGGTAAGTTTGGCCGGGACCGTAGGGTCTTCTTGGATAGCTTCACCGAAGATTGACCTGTATCCCCTCCTGTAATATATATCATGTAGTACAGTAAGAGAGTTCATTGCAAGACCACATTGAACAGGGACGTGTCCTGGCAGTGTACGCACGGCCAGGGGTATGCGTTGTTCCCTCTTGGGGACGATGTGCTACACACCATCTAATTCAATCTATAGTTGTTTTATACATGAGAGTTCAATGCAAGACTATAGTAAACAGAGGCGTGCCCTGGCAGTGTACGGACTGTCAGGAGGTATGGGGTGTTCCCTCTTGGGGACGATGTCCTACATACCATGTTTTTCAATCTATATGTATTTCATACATAAGGGTTCAATGCAAGACTATAGTAAACAGGGACGTGCCCTGACAGTGTCCGCACTGCCAGAAGGTATGGGGTGTTCCCTCTTGGGGACAATTGTTTCAAACAATTAAATTGACAAACAACTCCAGGAGAAAAACTATAAACTGTATACGAGACATTCATTGTAGACCGTAGAATATTTTTCTATGGACAATATGTTCGTAAGTGTGTACTCTGTGCACAGGTGGCTACGCACTACAGAAATCCCCAAAAGCACTACTGAATGTTACTTATGTGTTTATTTATTTGCTTGTTTGTTTCACCATGGCGGGGTATCAAACCTGTGACTACCTTAACAGGAGGCAGCAAATAAAAGAGTTCAGATTCCGAAAAAATGCTGAAATCCATTGCACGCTCAGCGTCACTCGCGGCAAGGTAATTTTTATACCCCTATGGACAAAGAATGTTTTCCTCATTTTCCATTTTTTCATATGAACTTCACCGATGCAGCCTGTCTTAACATATCATTCACAAATATATAATTTTTGTTTTCTTCTGAATTTACACAAGAATACCAAAGGAAACCCCGAAAGAATTACTTCATTTTATGGAGTTATCAAAACATATTTATGGCCAATAAAATTGTAAATATTTTCTTTAACATCATGAGCTCATCTGTTGATCCATGTTGATTTTTGTAATGTACAATGTTTTTTGCTATATAACATGTAGTGTTAAATTTGCAATAGAATATAGTTAGTTAGATTAAAAAGTTCTTTTGGGGTTATGTTTTTTTTTTTGCATGTACTTACGCAGTAAAAAATGCAGTATTGTTTATGAACAACTTTCCGTTTTCGAGCTCATAGTCAGCTGTTACACATTCCGCAAGCAGGGTAAAACTAGCAACATACCGTGCAATTTCAAACCATCTTCCAGTATACTGTAAAAAATATATAAAACAGCATACATCCGTCGTACTATTTCCCCCTGTACTGTAAGAAAATATATTAGATATCATACACCCGTCGTACTTTTTCCCAATGTACTTTAAAAGAAAAATGTAAAACAGCATGCATCCGTCGTACTAGTTTCCCATGTACCATAAAAGTATATATGTAAAACAGCATTAATCCGGGGCATTATTTTCCCATGTACTATATATATTTTTTTTTTTATAAAACAGCAAACATCCGTCGTACTTTTTCCCCCTGTAGTGTAAGAAAATATATTAGATATCATACATCCGTCGTACTTTTTTCCCAATGTACTGTAAAAGAAAAATGTAAAACAGCATGCATCCGTCGTACTTTTTCCCAATGTACTGTAAAAAAATATATCAAATATCATACATCCGTCGTACTTTTTCCAAATGTACTGTAAAAAAAATATATCAAATATCATACATCCGTCGTACTTTTTCCCAATGTACTGTAAAAAGAATATATATCAAATATCATACATCCGTCGTACTCCCCCCCCCCTGTACTGTTAAAAAAATATATCAAATATCATACATCCGTCGTACTTTTTCCCCCTGTACTGTAAAAGATATATATCAAATATCTTACATCCGTCGTACCTTTTCCCAATGTACTGTAAAACAAATATATCAAATATCATACATCCGTCGTACTTTTTCCCCCTGTACTGTAAAAATATATATCAAATATCATACACCCGTCGTACTTTTTCCAAATGTACTGTAAACATATATATCAAATATCATACATCCGTCGTACTTTTTCCCCCTGTACTGTAAAAAAATATATTAAATATCATACATCCGTCGTACTATTTCCCCCTGTACTGTAAAAGATATATATCAAATATCATACATCCGTCGTACTTTTTCCCAATGTACTGTAAAAATATATATCAAATATCATACATCCGTCGTACTTTTTCCCAATGTACTGTAAAAATATATATTAAATATCATACATCCGTCGTACTTTTTCCCAATGTACTGTAAAAAATATATCAAATATCATACATCCGTCGTACTTTTTCCCCCGTACTGTAAAAAAATATATCAAATATCATACATCCGTCGTACTTTTTCCCAATGTACTGTAAAAAAAAAATATCAAATATCATACATCCGTCGTACTTTTCCCCCTGTACTGTAAAAAGATATATTAAATATTATATATTCGTCGTACTATTTCCCCCTGTACTGTAAAAAAATATATTAAATATTATACACCCGTCGTACTTTTTCCCAATGTACTGTAAAAGAAAATTCGGGGCATTATTTTCCCATGTACTATAAATTGTTTTTATAAAACAGCAAACATCCGTCGTACTTTTTCCCCATTTGACTTTGTTTTTGTCACGTTTGCATGGTGCCATTCATCTCCGGTCCAAAGCATGGAATTGTTGGAAAGGTTTGTGCACCTTATAACGTGTTTTTGAAGGATCACACCGTTGGTCTTCTACGGATGTTGTGAGTTGAGAAATAAACAATACAATTTGTCACATAATTTGTGTGTCTAAATAAACATAGATATTAACAATGACATGATAAGAAGTCCAAAACTGACCAATGTTCAGAAGGGGAAGTGATCAAATCTTTTTGCAAAAAGAATACCTTTCTGAGGTAATTGCTTAATCAGTTTAAACTAATTAACGAGAGGAAAAACCAATTCCAGGTTTGAAAAGAGCTTTGGTCGTCGGTTCGAACCTCGTAACAAACGGAGTCCATCTTTTCAACTGTCTGGTAACCCCATACGATGTGAGTACTGGTGCATATATCGAAACGTCAGATTCAGAAGTGATTATAAAAAGGTATCGTAAAAACTAGTGTAAAACCAATTGATGTACAATAAGTAATCAATTAATCCATAACCTAACAATAACGACTTTTGACAAGTTTGTTGCAGACGACTCTGGAAAACATTGTGGGAAAAGGAGAAATCGCTCTAAACGAGCAATTTCTCCTTTTCCCATAATGTGTTCTGCGCTATCAGAAGATAGTTTTTCTTTTTCTTACCATTTTGAAATGGAGTCTTCGAACTCTTTCAATTTTGGACAGTCGAAACTTTGTTGTTTGGTAAAGGGTTAAACCCACAACTTCTTACCTGTGTAACATTGAAGTTCTCCTGCACCGTGACAAGAGGGCATTGTCCAAATAGAATTTGGGCTTGCGTCGAAGCAACAACACCAAACAGGAATAATAACGTATTCATGACTCGTCAGCAACCTCAACTATTTATGAATTTCCTAACTATCCCCCTTTACGAAAAGTGAACAAATCTTTATATAGAGAACACAGCCCCTAACCTGATCAAACATTCAACTAAATAAGCAGTCGCGGCAGGTAACTCTTGTATTTATACATCCCTAGCTAGAGCAATGACCGGAAAAAAACATATGGTTCTGTATATGTAATGGTAAGGTTCGTGGCTATTATTCAGGTCTTACCAACATTAAACTATTATGTTTGACTGATAAGATGTAGCCCATTCCTACGTTGTTTTCGCGTAATAATTTACTTACGAATAACCAACTTTTATGCAATCCGTAACAATTTGTCCAAATGAAACTGGCCCATTCAAAAGAATCAAGCCATTGAAGTGTTTTAATCTAAAACAGGCTACGAGCTTTTGATGACTTTATAGTTGTCATTAGTTGGAACTCTACCAAGCTTTAGTAGCTCTGCAGGAAGCGTGTCTGACCTGGTAAACAGGAGATCCGAGTTGATACTCTACATGTACTTTGCCATTTTCCTTATAATGTCGAATACCGTCCATGCAAAGTTAACTTATTTGTCACATACCCCTAATGAATAATGTTCATGTGAGAAAGTAGTCCGTTGTTTGACAGAAGTCTGTGTTCGGTATGGGATTTTAACCAATATCATGGTGGGGCACAGAAGTGTCCTTACAAAGGGTTCTCTCACTCTCAGCAGAACTGACGAGGCACAATACCCGGGGTTTACGATTAATATTTTTTCTTCTTTTGGTGAAGCTACAAGGCTTCTTTTATTTTCCATAACTGTGTACCAGCATAAAATCAGGTAAAACATTATAAATCATTCAAATATATATGATCGATCTTATTTTCTATGATATAAGTTAGTACTTCGTTTGCTATTGCATAATAGGGCCAACCTACTTTCCTAAAGTATGAGCGTACACATTATTGTATGCACACTCCTTCATACCTTTGATGGAACATCATTCAACAACATAAGAGATTCCAAGGTATACTGTGGTAAAAGAAAAAGAGAAAAAAGCATATCAGAAACTCTAAAAAGCCATTCCCTTACGAAACGAAAGTAAAAGGCCATCTGTGTTATATTACTTAGCAAAGCTATTACTAAATCGCTTATTACGAGTAAATAATTCAACGTTTTTGACCAATAGCCAACGTAGGATATGCAAGTTCATTCCTTCGATTTGTTTGCAATGTGTAGGCTAAATAATGATATGATGTCGTTAAATGTTTATTTCCAATAGAAGTTATCGTTGCGACGGATGGCGAATAGCTACCATTTTGGCGCAAACATGGTTGTCAATGTGTTATCAAAATGTAGCTTGTATGTTCAGTTCAAACTTATTTATTTTACATCGATTATGAAATAAGGTCTTACAACTTCTGCTTCCTGGATACATAACCAGTACCCGCGCCGAATATGGATCAACGCTACTCACGAGATTCGAACCCGCAATCCCTTGTCCCTCGTACCCCTGGACTACTGTCCGTCATGTATTATGGAGCTTTATCCAGAATATATCCATAATACCCAAGGTGTCTTTAATTCCATAAACTATCGCCTTTTCATCATTGAATATATAATATAATAACAGCAAACAGCAATAGGGACGGAATCCCTAGGATGTTGCAGGTACATGCATCGATGGCATCACTGATATGCGAGTATAAGATGTGTTTGACATGTCGTGGAAAAATTGCCATGAACAAAAACCCTTGTATAATATGGACGATCATTAGTGTAAAACGAAACTGATACCGAGACTTCACTTCAATGAAAATTCTCTTCCGGTTGTGTGTTATATTTTCAGCAAAAGAATTCTTACTACATATAAAGTTTTCAAGTGTAATTTTCAACGAATTCTACCTTTAGAAAACAAGACTTAGAAATACTCAACCGTCCTTTTAAAACCAAATTGGTGCAACCCCAACACAGCCTAGCTCGATTAGACATTTTAATTCTTGAATCTGTTTGTTGACAGAAAAGAAAAGGTTTGAAAGTCAGCATAAAATTCCGTTTGAATTATGCCGTTTTTGTAATGATGTTTGATACACATTTTTTTATAATGATGTTTGACATACAATCGAAAGTACATATTGAACACATAAATAACTTAAAGAAACTTAAAAAAAAATGTTCGAAAGTGAAGTTGGTTTTGACAATTGTATTCATAATGTGTTTTTCATAGCCTAGGGCTAGGACCATTACATAAAGAAAAACAACGACAAGGTCTTGTCAATATTGGTATTGGAGGACCTGTCAAAATGGTTTCATTTCAAGTAAAAACAATATGCGTACTGATAAAGTACATGCTGAGTACACTGATACAGGGGTAGGCCACTGGCTTCGGAACAAAATGGTCGTGGGTTTGATTCCAATTTCACGCTTTACAAAGATATATTGATTTATATTGACTAGTATTAGAGAGTCCGCTGAGTTTAACTGTGTTTTCATGAGGCATGAATGCTTGGCATATAAAAATAAAATAATGTACATATTTTTCACTCATAGTTGCAGACGACTCTGTAAAACATTATGGGAAAGGAGAACTTGCTCTTAACGAGCAATTTATCATTTTCCCACAATGTCTGCCCTAGAAGAAGATTGTTTTTCAAATTCACCACATTTTGAAATGTCGTCTGCAAACTCTTTTAATTTGGGGCAGTCGAAAATTTGGCGTCTGGTAATGGGTTAAAAGGATAATCTCGAAGATTGCAATTTCAACCTTTTTAAAATAAAATGTCTCCTGCGGATCTATCTAGTTACATCTATTTAGATCATTGATTTACCTGTCCTGTCACTAACCGTTTGGTAAAGATATATTATCCTTACAGATATAGTGAACTTTGTGAATAGTTTATTTCGTAAACAATGATGTATTATTTCTATCTTGTGAAAACATCCAAATGGGTAGATGTGTCTTGGGACCTGAAAACAATTTGATTTAATCTTCAATCAATTGATACAAGCGAAATAGATAAAAGAGCAATTCGAAATCTATTTTATTTCTATTACGCATTGAGCGGAGCTTAAACTTGTTTCACAAATATGTTAAGGGAATCTCTCACATATGGCGCTATGTAGGTAATTTGTGTTAAATATGTTAATCACATAATACTGAATATCTATGTTTTCAACAAAAGGTGAAACGAGCTTCCACGCCTTTCAGTATGTTGATGACAACTCCATCACGGCTGGTAAAAGCTCTGCCGCACTACCGCGGTGCTGATGACGAAATCGGTTGCGCAACTTCCGGTTTAGCGTTTTTAGCGTAGTGTTTTTTGCGATGTTTATGCAAATTAAGACGAATAATCAAAAAGTCCAAAAACATAATTCAACCCTTATTGAAACCAACCGCTTATAGGTAAAGTCTCAGTTTTGAACTCGTGGATTTGGCTGAGATTTCTTAGTTTTTCCTCGCCGAAGAAACGCGAAAATACATCCTCCCGATACCCCGTTCGCAAAACCAGTAAAATATCATGCAATTTTCCATTTCATGTCAAGCTAAATGGATGTTTTGATCAAAAATGATACTCAAAACTACCAAGTGGTAAAATTTGCTGCATTTTAGGTTTGCTTGGATAGAAAAACACAATGTTCACCTGGTGGTGCGGTTGCGGACTTTCGAATTGCAATTCTGAAACTTACGAAATCTCAGTCAATTCATCGAATTCAAAACTGAAACTTTACCCAAAGGCGGTCAGATTCAATAAGGGGTGAATTTTTTATTATCAATTGCTTGTCCGAAAATGTAGGAAAATAGCAAATACCTTCCCTAAAATCGCTAAACAGGAAGTTACGCAACCGATTTCGTGGTCAGCACTGGGATAAAGACATGTGTTTGGAATGAAGATAGCTCACTTTAGAAGTTCCGGGTAGGTACGATTTTAACACTTTTGTAAATCATATACCAGGCGTCTTTCATAGTCCAAAGGTTAAAGTTCAAATTTAGAAGCATTGAACTACATAACGTCCTACATCTCATAAGGTTGTTTATGGTTTTTTCATATTTTCATTTTGAGGAAATACATCACTGAAATAGTGAATGTGATAAGTAAACATACAATATTACGGCCAGAGGGTTAATATTGCCTGTCAAATTGGGAGTACTTGTTTTGTTAAATAACATTGGGGTACTTGTTTTGTAAGACAACAAAGGCAGGTACTCTCAAATGGTCATGTTTGTCATAATAATACCGGTGTGGAAGTAATCTTAGCCCTGGGTAATTATAGCCTATCTAAATGCAATATTCTGGGCTGATCATATCCAACCATCTCCACCGTTCACGTGTTCAATTGGTTCGCTTCAGAGTACTCCTGAACAGAAATCATGAGTTCTCGTTCGTTGTTTACCTTTTCAATGATGTAAAGGGAATCTATCTACCATACTTGATTATATATGTACCAAAAAGATGGCGTGTCCTGTGTTTAAGATTTATATTTTCAGAACGGAACAGAACTTTATTTAAACCCAAGTATAAACATGTATACAATAAGGGCAAAAAGAATTAACATGCTGTTAATAAAAGCCAGATCTTGCCATCAAATAATGTATTTGTGATAAGAAACCCGTGTTGATCATTTCGACCCCATCACCTTTTTTCGTTAATATAATTCATAAAATTGTTTAACACCGACCAAATATTTAGTACTAAGAAACAAGTTTAACCCCTGAAAAAATTCAGATAGTTTCCGTTTCACCTGACTCGATTCGACACTGTCTCTGCTACGTAATATTTTGTCAGCGCAGTTTCACCTGATAACAGCCATTGTCATAGGCGTAGGAGCGTTTTCAACATGGGGGGGGGGGCAACTTCAGATGAGGACTGGTCTAAGAATAAATGTTCCTAAACTTCCTCATGACTAATCATGCGTCTACAAATTCAATATCATTAAATGAATTAAAAGAAAGGGTATGAAATGTGTATCTAAGTTAAGACAAAATAACTAAAAGAAAAAGTAAATAGGATTAGCCAGGTCTCTATCTCACGCGGAAAGCTTATTGTATTGGTATTACCTGGAAGTGACAACCATCATGCTGTCACAGCCACGAGTTCGTCTACATTTCCGATAAAAAAATGAGTCTATGTTAAAATACAATATAGGGTCTGACTGCTTAGAGTACGTTTTGCATCACTGTTTTCGTTAGTCGAAACTACTTTCCGTGAGCTGAGATTTCATTGGATAAACCTGATGTATTCAGATCGCTATTTTCGATGATGACGTCAAAATTATTTGGTTATTGTTGGTAACAAAATGCGAATAATACACTTTTATATTAATTCTGCTGTCAAATTTCATTTCTTTCATTTTTTCTTTCCAAAAATCTTCATCTTTCATTGTGAATATTGGGGGGGCAAAGTATACTCTGCCCTTAGCAGCCCCCCTGCGCCCCCCGGCTCCTACGCCTATGCTTGTTTCCCGAACGTACTTCGCGACATTTTATTCACATCGTTATACACAGACTGATTCGGTGCGATAGTATCTGCCTAATTGGAACAATGAAGGATTCCTAAAATACGATTGGACATTGGATAAGCTCTTGCACTTCGAAGCAAGTGTTTATCCAATATATTTTGGGGCGTTTGTTGTGCCGAGGTAGAGCGTTGGCCTTTTATACCTGGGATCTCGGCTCCGATCCCCAAAAGCGATGTGAAAATTGCTGGGACTGGCCCTCAGATTGGCGCAAGTGCTGGTTTAGTGTCATGAAAGCAGTCATCGAGAGGGAATTCAATAAGCTTCCGTCACGATCAATGTTAAAACCATATATGCGCTCATTTACACTTAAATTGTAAAAGTTCTTCAATAATTGAAAACTAACTGAAAAAAACTTTAAATTCTCGTTTACAGAGGAACTGAGACTGTAACATGCTCACATGGTGCTTTTAAAAGAGTGAATAATTTAAGGTTTGTTTGCAATTAGCGATAAAACTAGGTCAGTCGAGAAATGGTGGGAACCAATAACACACCTGAAATTCTCCATTTTGAATGTTCACGTTGTTGAAAATGGATAAATGACAGTGTATTAATGTGTTTCACATGATTTTTCTAACCAGGTGATCGTCACTCATTAACCCGAGCACTCCTTGCTATTTTAAATGCTACTCGAATGTAAACAATGAAGTTAAATTGGTGGGCACCAAATTTGTGAAAATGGGACTATGAAAAATAGATAATGAATAGTGCATACGTTATACTGTCATGATCCTGTGTTTTTTCGCTATGTTTCAACATATTCTATCACAATCTATAACTCATATTACCCAGTCTTGCAGTTTTTTTCTGAGCGCTAGTATGCTTCTAACTACATTAGTTTAAAGTAATACATTTGTAAAATGATGCATTGTTGGAATGTCCCTTTACGACTTGGGCCGATACGAAGGTCGGGTGTAGTCAAAGTAAATCTTTTACGCTTGTGAAGGACTTGCTATAGTCTTACAATGATCAATACACTAAACGCACATGTCCATTAACACAAATGTTGTTTTAACGGTCCACCCACGTTTGAATGTTTGTCGAACGCTAATATGCGTGTATTTGTCTCGTTATGGTCTCGATAGAAGATGCCATCGCAAGGTTAAAATCTAAATATCTATCAACTCACATGTGCATTGTCACTAAACGTCATGGGAAGTTTGATCTTAGTGCTGGTAAGCTTAAAATAGTTCGTTTTCCCTGCTTTTTCCTGTCGCATCTATGTAATTCGTAAATGTCCCTGTGTTGTTCTTTATGTATGTCTCTTTCTTACTCCCCCCTTCTCTCCCAACCCCTCTCTTTCTTTATTTCTCTCTCTCCCCTCTCTCTCTCCCTTCCCCTCTCTCCCTTCCCTTCCCTTCTCTCTCTCTCTCTCTCTGTCTCTCTCTCTCTCTCTCTATCTATCTCTCTATCTCCCTCTCTTTCTCATTCTTTCGAACTCGCTCAATCGCTCTCCCTTTTGGTTCCCCCCTCTATATCGCTCTCTCCCCTCTCAAGCTATATCTATCTCTCTTGCAGTTCCTCACCAATTCACTCGCTCTCTCACTCTTTCTTTACCTGTTTCTGTTTATTTAATTGTCTCTCTTTCCCTCTCTATCTCTGTCTTCCTGTTGCTCTCTGTCTGTCTCTCTTTTTTCTGTCTATATCTCTGATTCTGTTGATCTGTCTCTGTCTATATGTGTCTCTCTCTTTGCCTGCCTGTCTCTGTCTGCATATCTGTGTATGTGTGTCTATTTCTTTCTTTCTCTGACCGTATGTCTCTCTCTCTATATCTTAATCTCTCTTTTTCTCTCACCATCATGTGATTCAAATCCATTTATTTATTCCATTTGACATAAGACCAAGACTATCAATGATTTACCTTGACCAAGTTTACAAATCATACATTAGGTAAAGCTTTGTTGGTAAATGACAACCCGCCACACAAGAGGTATTCACAACCGTATATGACTTCATCGTACCGCTGTTAAATAAAGAAATACCAGGAAAGCTTGTTTTTACTTAACAGTTGTTTAAAACAGCGTTAAGGAACAAGCAACATTCTCAATTCACACAGTTCCTACTCGCCGCACTCGCTGGAATAGAGGACACAGACGCGTGCGGGAAACCAAGACGGGAAGAGGCTGATTCAGGAGACATTGACAGCGATAACCCCAATGGGCCACGTACAACTACAACTGACATAGTTATCAGTCTGGATTTTGATGAAGTCGAAGACGATGACGTAGAGGAGCAGAACGACGTGTGTATCTCTATTGGTGATGTGAGTATTGTGCGATACTCCTTGTAGGTGGGAAAGCATTGTTCCTGATCAGAATAAGATGTGCTTCATGCTGGTGTGAAGGCCCGGATTAGACTATGATCACTATAATGCATGTACCATATTTAGTTTTATTATATATCAGTGATTATAACGGTGCAAGAATATACTTTTCTCGCGGATCAAATCACAAACGACGGAAAGACGATCGTATTTCCAACCTTTCGAGCAAATACCGGATATTAGTTTGTAGTTCATGTATAGTCGTCCACCATTTTCTACTTAGAAACATTTGATCAAGTTAATAATTTTATTGGTTTTATCATTCTTGAAATACTGTTTACCTACAAATTTCCTCATGCTAATGCTTGTACTTGATATCTAACATGCATTTATAAAGAGAATAGATGGTTGGTGTCGTGAATCGGAAATGTTATCGGGCAAGGCGTCGGAATATTATCCGGTGAGCCGAAGGCGAAACGTATAATATTCCGATGCCGAGCCCGATAACTTTTCCCATTCAAAGACACCAACCATCTATTCTATTTATCCTGTTACCTTTATGTATTTCAAACAAGATGTTATAATAAAACACGAGAAAAAAAGAAAAAAATAAGTAGAAAATGATGTAAATATGACGTCATTTCGTTCTTATGACGTAATGATTCATCTCGTGCATGTGTTATATGGTTAGTGCCGGATATCACAAATGTTATACGGTACCTAATTATCGGTCCCAAAATGGCACTAGTGACAGGATAAAAAGAAAAACTAGACAAGATAGGTATGCGGTTAAGTCATTTATTCTTTTAGTAAATGACGATGAATGATTACAGGTAGAACACAAATAATAAACTGCTCAGCGTAAAGATAATTATTACACCAGATAAATGAAATGATCTAATGTTATGTTTGTCTTTACTGCTGTTAAAGTATATGTATATTCATATAATAAATGGAACAGCATGGTAAAATTGTAATATAATTCCCGCGGTTTGTGTTCGCTTCTCGTTGCGACCTTCGGCGAAAATCGTGAACACATGAGATATGAAGTTCGAATGATTCTGAAAATGAGGTTCAAATACTCCGTTTAATTTGGCCACTTTACGGCAAAATAAGATTAACGAAAATCAGAAGTAAAGCATGACAAATGTAATTCTTCGAGGACCTATATTCATGTTGTACTCTTGTGCCATCAGTTTCGAGTACTCGTGATAATTCTGAGAAGCAATATAGGTGTAACTGTTATATTGATAAATACAAACACATGTATTCAAATGAAATACATGTTTATTAAAGAGATATATGGTTTTTACATTGGCATCCCTCAAACTGATTCATAATCGTTTCATACATGCCAAGGCATTCCTGAACGACCAAATTGCTCTTTTTAACCTTGTCCACTGCTTTTACAACATACGTTTGTTTCTATGTTAATAAATGTTTTCTTTTACATGTATGGTTCAAATACATTATATCAATGTTACAGTAAACTAGTTTCATGGATTAAAACGTGATCTCAGTAATCTTCAAAACGAAAATAAATTCTCTTTATTTGCTCAGGTGTGTCGTAATGGTGATGGAACCTGTGTGTGGTACCCTCGTGGTATAGTCTGTTTGGTCTAGGTAGCAGTAATGCGACCTATGGTACATCATCAAACAGTAAGTAAAGTAATTTAATGAGTAACACATCGCACTAAAGTATGGCTTTTTGTACAAAAGATAAGACGAAGGCAACTTATGAAACAGAGCTACATTAACCTAGGGGACACTTAAGCATCGCACCATATAGTACATGTGTCATACATGTATATGATTAACCCTTTCCCAAACAACAAATTTTCGACTGTCCCAAATTGAAAGACTTTGCAGACGACATTCCAAAATGTGATGAAAATTTGAAAATAATCTTCTGATAGGCAGAAAAACATTGTGGAAAAAGGAAAAGTTGCTCGTCACGAGCAATTTCTCCTTTTACCTCAATGTTTTCTAAAGTCGTCTGCAACAAAGTGGTCAAATAGCGTTATTGTTTGGGAAAGGGTTATTACAATACAATTCTCGCATTCTTCTATGGAAAACTTACGTGCTTTAAAACCTTACAAACTAGTCTTGCACACACAGTGCACTGCTGTAGTTTATCTACCCACTGGTTCATCTTTCTTATAATTGATTGTTCATATGATAGAAATCTGGGTGCAATGACCCTCTGTTGATGTGACAGTGTCTTTGGAAAAAAAATGTATTTTAGTTCTTCTTTACTTGGTACACCAAGTCACAGATAATGATAATATTGGATACTTAGAAATAAGAAAAGATAAAAAAGGAAAATCCAACATTTATCTAATTTGATAACAGATAAAAAAGAGAAATGGCACCCCGACTTTTAACATATCATCTTTTATCTTTATGTTTCTATTTGTCAGGTACCATTAAGACGATTTTCTTCACTCTACCCCGCTAAGCGACGTTCTTTGACAGAATCAACACATTGTGATAACAATCTAACGTCATTTTTTGTGAATCGACTTTTAAAAGCATTGTGGTAAAAGGAGAAATTGCTTTTCACAAGCAATTTCTCCTTTTGCCACCATGCTTTTTCAATCTATTAGCATATCACAACAGCAGAACTGCAGGGTTTTACACATTTAAAAAAATCTTTTCTAAAGTCGTCTGCTTCAAGTTAAAAAAATATCTTTTTGAAGGTGGTTAAAAGTCAATAATGCATAAGGAGGACCCTCTTGTGTATCATATGTATAATGTGCGAATAACGGAGTGCCTGATCTGCGCCCGTGGACTTCAAGAGTGTGGACCAACATACATGAGTTGCAAAATACGCAAAGGACGCCTTTTCACTCAAAAATTAAATTGTATAGTTGTTGTTGTTGTTGTATTTTTTCTTTTGAATTCATCCTCATGATATGTATCTTTTTTCATACACCATGTGATATATTTGTTTTTCATGCTATGTGTGTATGATGATGTACTATGTACAAGTCGTGAAATTAAAAACTGTTCTGTTCTGTTCTGTTCATGATAATCATTTTACTTACCAACAATGATTATGTTACAGCGGGAAATTGCGTTTAAAAACTGAACGTGTTTCCTGTAGATTCGTGTTTTAATTTCATACTATTTACAAACGATAACTTGTGTCAGCGAGATATTGTGTTCGAAAACTAAATGCGTTTCTTCTAGTGACTGTATGTTTTAATTGCTCATTGGTTAACCCTTTCCCAAACAACACATTTTCGACTGTCCCAAATTGAAAGAGTTTGCAGACATTTTAAAATGTGATGAAATTGGAAAATATTCTTCTGATAGGGCAGAAAACCTTGTGGAAAAAGGAAAAATTTCTCGTCACAAGCAATTTCTCCTTTTCCCACAATGTTTTCTAAAGTCGTCTGCAATAAAGTCGTCAAATATCGTTATTGTTTGAGAAAGGGTTAAGAGAACAAACATTTTCCACTTAAAGTACTTTGTTTTATGTTGAGCTTTTAATACGATGCATTACCCGACTTATCATTACCTTTGATTATTCGACAAAGTCAAGAAAATTAAGTTCAGTTAACGTTCGTTTGCTAAAATAAAGATTCATTCTGTTATCTCCATCTTAGTAAATGAATTGATGTATGTGCTATCAACTCTTAAGATGCTCACCCCAAAACCATGCGGTAGATAGGTAATACTAAATGAAACCAATTGTAATGATATATGTGGTGAGGTAAACAGTATTCACTTTGATTAGACGTTGCAATTAATTTGAAGAAGCCTTTAACAATTACATGTTGATGCATCTTGACTCATTTTGACAGAAAAATGGGAAATACAATAATGATAAGTATGAATTTCATGTGCCCCAATATGTTTTGTTTAAAAAAGGAGCATATGTTATACAGATTGACATATTAAACACTTGTAAAACAGCAGTTTGTTCAGCTTGCACATTCATTTAACACCGAATTATGTCCTTTATTTGGAAAAGCGATCAAAATACGCCCATTACTTTTGTGAAGGAGTAGCTATGTTCCTGTGTTGAATTCTTTAAGACCTATGTTTAGGTTTGAATTAGCTGGGCTACATATTTGACAATTTAAACATCGAATTAAATGTGTTCGATTCAATACAACTTTTTGCATTATGGTTTAAGGTATTCCATTCGTAAAGGAGATAAATGAGAATAAAAAACGATTTTACAGAACAATTGACGTAATACAATCAAGTGTTATATCATAAGTGTTTTTCTTCTTCATTTTCTCTTACTTGTCTGTCAGGATGTTAACGGCAACAGCATCCTTTATGGTGAATTTGGAAGATATCGTCTTGTTGTTTTACGCAAGATGTCAATCCTTAAGTACTGATTATGACTTTGTCAATCACCCATTTTTTTATGTGTAAAGTTTCTTAGAATATAGACAGTCGCTGTTACCCTGTTAATTACCTTTATAAGGAAATCGTAAGTAAATAAGGAAATAAGTATGACATTGGTCAAGTATTGAACCGCATGCAGGTAAAGGATTGTTAAATACAAAGTTAGTTCTCAGAAATTGAGTGTTCGCGAAATCTTCAATGTTGTTTATCTTTTAAAGGTTGTTTTGAATCTAAAACATTTCTTACCTGTATTTATAACAAAAGAAACATCGAAAAGCACTATCGAGATGAAGATGTTCTACTTATCATTTAGAAATCGAGTCAGGAAGATTCAATAATATACCGAGAGAAAATAGGCTTTTCAAAATGTGCTTCTCACAAAACACCATTGAATATGAATACCACTTCATCATTATTTGTCCGAAATCTCGAGATATAAGAAGAAATATTTTACCAAATGAACAGCCGACAAAAACTCGTAAATTCTGATAATATAGAAAACAACATCCGTGATTCGGAATAAAGCGATGTCAGACATGCCTCCCTTATCCTTACTGTATGATACTCAATCATGATACTCAATCATTATACTTTTCTTAATTGTTATTGTAAATTTATATGTTTATATAGCAACAACAACGTAAATGCTATGCTAATAAATTGTTTGAACTTGAATTATTTTCTCCCACTCTGTTTTCTTTTTGTCAACATGGCATTAAATGAAGAACTCTTTTGTAATTCGTTATGTTAATCCGAATTCGGTCAGTCTGAAACGATTTAACGTACATGTATTCGTATTTCATATTGGCAATTATATGTCATACATTGGTGAATTAATCGAAAGTTTGAAACGGGATAAATATGTAATGATTGATATCGGGACGGAAAACATGTATTCGATCTGGGTCAAAAAGCTCGATAATACTCACCCTTGACGTTTTTTTTTTCAGCCTCACCAGATAAACTTTCTCCTTCTCTCCAAACACCATATGATGTTTTATTTATCCAGTTACCAGAGCAATTTTATAGATCGATACCAAGTTGTCGTAGAGTCTGAATGATCCAGACGTATATATTTCGTGTAACAGTGTTACAGCATGGATCATCCGAGTTAGGTGCAGTAGAGTCTGAATGATCCAGACGTATATATTTCGTGTAAAAGTGTTACAGCATGGACCATCCGAGTTAGGTGCAGTAGAGTCTGAATGATCCACACGTATATATTTCGTGTAAAAGTGTTATAGCATGGATCATCCGAGTTAGGTGCAGTAGAGTCTGAATGATCTAGAGGTATATATTTCGTGTAAAAGTGTTACAGCATGGACCATCCGAGTTAGGTGCAATAGAGTCTGAATGATCCAGACGTATATATTTCGTGTAAAAGTGTTATAGCATGGATCATCCGAGTTAGGTGCAGTAGAGTCTGAATGATCTAGACGTATATATTTCGTGTAAAAGTGTTACAGCATGGATCATCCGAGTTAGGTGCAGTAGAGTCTGAATGATCCAGACGTATATATTTCGTGTAAAAGTGTTACAGCATGGACCATCCGAGTTAGGTGCAGTAGAGTCTGAATGATCCAGACGTATATATTTCGTGTAAAAGTGTTACAGCATGGACCATCCGAGTTAGGTGCAGTAGAGTCTGAATGATCCAGACGTATATATTTCGTGTAAAAGTGTTACAGCATGGACCATCCGAGTTAGGTGCAGTAGAGTCTGAATGATCTAGAGGTATATATTTCGTGTAAAAGTGTTACAGCATGGACCATCCGAGTTAGGTGCAGTAGAGTCTGAATGATCCAGACGTATATATTTCGTGTAAAAGTGTTACAGCATGGATCATCCGAGTTAGGTGCAGTAGAGTCTGAATGATCTAGAGGTATATATTTCGTGTAAAAGTGTTACAGCATGGATCATCCGAGTTAGGTGCAGTAGAGTCTGAATGATCTAGACGTATATATTTCGTGTAACAGTGTTACAACATGGACCATCCGAGTTAGGTGCAGTAGAGTCTGAATGATCCAGACGTATATATTTCGTGTAAAAGTGTTATAGCATGGATCATCCGAGTTAGGTGCATTAGAGTCTGAATGATCTAGAGGTATATATGTCGTGTAAAAGTGTTACAGCATGGACCATCCGAGTTAGGTGCAGTAGAGTCTGAATGATCCACACGTATATATTTCGTGTAAAAGTGTTATAGCATGGATCATCCGAGTTAGGTGCAGTAGAGTCTGAATGATCTAGAGGTATATATTTCGTGTAAAAGTGTTACAGCATGGACCATCCGAGTTAGGTGCATTAGAGTCTGAATGATCCAGACGTATATATTTCGTGTAAAAGTGTTATAGCATGGATCATCCGAGTTAGGTGCAATAGAGTCTGAATGATCCAGACGTATATATTTAGTGTAAAAGTGTTACAGCATGGATCATCCGAGTTAGGTGCAATAGAATCCGAATGATCCAGACGTATCTGCTTTGTGTAACAGTGTTACAGCATGGATCATCTGAGCTAGGTGCCGTATAACAGTGTTACAGCATGGATCATCCGTGTTAGGTCCCGTATAACAGTGTTACAGCATGGATCATCTGAGCTAGGTGCCGTATAACAGTGTTACAGCATGGATCATCCGAGCTAGGTGCCGTATAACAGTGTTACAGCATGGATCATCTGAGCTAGGTCCCGTATAACAGTGATACAGCATGGATCATCTGAGCTAGGTGCCGTATAACAGTGTTACAGCATGGATCATCCGAGCTAGGTCCCGTATAACAGTGTTACAGCATGGATCATCTGAGCTAGGTGCCGTATAACAGTGTTACAGCATGGATCATTCGAGCTAGGTGCCGTATAACAGTGTTACAGCATGGATCGTCCGAGTTAGGTGCCGTATAACAGTGTTACAGCATGGATCATTCGAGCTAGTGCCGTATAACAGTGTTACAGCATGGATCGTCCGAGTTAGGTGCCGTATAACAGTGTTACAGCATGGATCATTCGAGCTAGGTGCCGTATAACAGTGTTACAGCATGGATCATCTGAGCTAGGTCCCGTATAACAGTGTTACAGCATGGATCATCTGAGCTAGGTGCCGTATAACAGTGTTACAGCATGGATCATCCGAGCTAGGTCCCGTATAACAGTGTTACAGCATGGATCATCTGAGCTAGGTCCCGTATAACAGTGTTACAGCATGGATCATCTGAGCTAGGTCCCGTATAACAGTGTTACAGCATGGATCATCTGAGCTAGGTCCCGTATAACAGTGTTACAGCATGGATCATCCGAGTAGGTGCCGTATAACAGTGTTACAGCATGGATCATTCGAGCTAGGTGCCGTATAACAGTGTTACAGCATGGATCATCTGAGCTAGGTCCCGTATAACAGTGTTACAGCATGGATCATCTGAGCTAGGTCCCGTATAACAGTGTTACAGCATGGATCATCCGAGCTAGGTCCCGTATAACAGTGTTACAGCATGGATCATCTGAGCTAGGTGCCGTATAACAGTGTTACAGCATGGATCATCTGAGCTAGGTGCCGTATAACAGTGTTACAGCATGGATCATTCGAGCTAGGTGCCGTATAACAGTGTTACAGCATGGATCGTCCGAGTTAGGTGCCGTATAACAGTGTTACAGCATGGATCATTCGAGCTAGGTGCCGTATAACAGTGTTACAGCATGGATCGTCCGAGTTAGGTGCCGTATAACAGTGTTACAGCATGGATCATCTGAGCTAGGTGCCGTATAACAGTGTTACAGCATGGATCATCCGAGCTAGGTCCCGTATAACAGTGTTACAGCATGGATCATCCGTGTTAGGTGCCGTATAACAGGTTTGTTATCCGTCACAAGATCGCAAATTTGCTGCGCGTACCTGTCCGTATTGTGTTCCATTTTTGATTCACTTTTGTGTGTTTAATTTGATTATGACTTTGTCAATCACCAAATTCTTTTATGTGTAAAGTTTCTAAGAATATAGACAGTCGTTGTTACTCTGTTAATTACCTTTATAAGAAAATCATAAGTATGACATTGGTCAAGTATTGAACTGTTTACATGTAAAGGATTGTAAATACAAAGTTAGTTCTCAGAAATTGAGTGTTCTGGAAAACTTCAATGGTATTTATCTTTTAAATGTTGTTTGGAATCTAAAACATTTTTTACCTGTATTGATATAAAAAAAAACATCGAATAGCACTTTCGAGATTAGGATGTTGGTCTTATCATTTGGAAATCGTACATATTTTGTGTGTTTAATTTCATTTTTGTTCGGTTTTTTTTTACACCGTATAGTTAACCCTTTAAGGTATAGAGATAAGGCTTATCAGTGACACCATAGGTATAAACCATCCGATTATCGAAGACCATTAACGCATACATGATTAGTCACCCTGGGTACCTATTTGCACACGATTATCTCCGATAATTGTTATTGATTGGGGTACTGTTAATCAAATCCAAATTAATGCATTTTACATTCATCTAATAGATTTTTTCAAAGAATAAAAGACGACGAGAACAAAATTTCCTTTAAGTTGATGTTTTTTTCTTTATTTAGTGATACATTCATATCAGGATTAAGTTGTAGAAAATTAAACAAACAATGAAAATGTATATTACGGTGTGAATTATACAAAATCAAAAGTAATAATATGACTTATGTGTTCTCCCTGTGAGATCCCTAATTTGTTTTTCTGTTTTGTCATCAATTGCAGGGAATTTTGTTGCCGAAAAATACCATTCATGACTCGAGATATATACTTTGTCTTTGCATATTTCTCAACAAAGCTGAATCGTTTTACTTCAATTCCCATTCATACCGTTTCCAAAATGAAGAAAAGAATGTTTTTCAACGCAATATTGCTTTGTAAAGAAGTTAAACCTGGTCCTTCTAATAAATGTAAAACAGTAAAAATCAACTCATTTTGGCAACGAAACATGCTAATATTTCCGTAAAATACGTGTCCATGGGTGATGAATTTACCAAAAGCTCGTAGTTGTAGTCAAAGTCGGAGGAATGATCTAATTTGCTTGTCCGTGATTTGGTAATATTTATCAACATTTCATCATCTTCAGGCTTAAAAAAAAAACGATCAAATTACTGCTCTGAATCTACATTGATATCTGACTTGCGATCGGAAACAACAAATTGGCTAAATATTTTAAAAAGGCCGTCTTTATAACGTCAATTATTTGACGGCTCGACTTTCAATTGCCTTTAAACTTTGAACAATAGCTCCGTGTCATAAACATCCTTTACAGGTCGCGTGCCGTATGCTCTCGTTTTAATTGGATAGTGTTTTTAGAAATGTGTTAAGTTACTAAAGAATTGCATGAAATCCTTATCGAGTCTTTACAAATCGGCAGTGTTTTGATCTTTTATGACAGGAAGACTTCTCATTAATTGGATTGGTAATTTGGATTCCCTTCATCTCAATTTGATAGCGTTATTTCCATAAGCGTGTCTTGAGACCATTATCAAAAGATTCTCTCTAGAGCAAAAGTTTAAACTTTGACCCTATAATTTTATCATCGGAAATGAAAGAAGACATATTTATTTAAGAGGAAAATAAACTTTGGAGAAAATGACGTGTGTGCAAAGATGTGTTATTAAGAGCTAAAGTTGAATCAATTTTTCAGCTGTCAAAAAGCGTTCTATGCGGTAATCGATAGAACGTCAAAATAGGTTTTATACGGTAATAGGTATAACGGCGAAAAGGGTTTTATACGGTAATCGATAAGGCGGCGAACGGCGCTATATACCGTAAAGGGTTAAGAGGATAAATAGAACAGATAGTCTGTGTCTTTGAACAGGAAAAAATATCGGACTCGCCTTTGGTTCACCGGATAATATTCCTACGCCTAGTCCGATAACATTTCCGATTCACGACACCAAACATCTATTCTCTATAAACTGTTGTTATTCGACTTGACGGGACAGCATGACAAATGTCTTGGACAGGACAAAAAGTGTGCAATGCGAAGTGGCGTAATAAATATCACCAGGCGATTTCCCTTGGACCATTTACTGATGATTCCAATACTTTCTTGTGGGATTTATGGGCAAGACATTTCATCCTCGTAGTTTGTTATATCGTTGTACCGTTCACCAACATGGTAAAGGATAAAGACCTAAGCGTGTGACTCGTGCGGCGTTCCTGGAGCCATCAGTACTAGGCTTGGGCTCTGAAATGACTGGCCAAAGGCCACTCCCACGAAACCATGGTTGTTGGTTGTACTCGAACCCGGGACCCCGAGTCCTAAGTGTATCACCTTTAACCATTGAGCAACGCAGGACTGTATATAACTGAAAACGGAAACCAGAGGTGTCAGTTTTGCTCGAACCCGGGGCCCCAAATTTTGTCCAACACCTTTAACCACTGAGCCGCACAGGACCGTAAAGAACTGAAAACGGAAACTAGAGGTGTCGGTGTGGCTCGAACCCGGGGCCCCCAGGTTTGTCCAACACCTTTAACCATTGAGCCACGCAGGACCGTAAAGAACTGAAAACGAAAAGTGGCGTAAGATGCAACGTAGACATAAACGAGTCGCAGCTTAATAGCTTTAACAATACTTATACCACCTCGTATTGTGTCTTGCCGTATTTGATCTTTTTCCGACGTGAAAAGATATTTGGTAGAGTATATGTTTTCATGTTGAAGCTTTAAGCTTCGAACCATAGTAAAATGTTGTTATTACTCGTTGGGACCAAACCATTCCTTTATCATTTGCTGTACACATGTCATAGTTCTGCAGTATTTCGGCTATATATAAACACGTCCGCGTTCCGAGTAATCCGATCACTTCTCGGGCAGCAGTGAACATTTTGTGAGCGTCCTAAAGTCCGAAATATTGCTGAACATATTGGTGGGTACTATCTTTAAATGAACCGACGCTTGCAGTAATTCGTTACAGAGACCAAAGGGAAAAGTACCACTTTACTCCTGTACCAACGGTGGAGCATTGCTTCTGATTATATATTCATGAACTTTAACCCTTAGAATGCTGGGTAATTTTCTAAATATAGCTCACAGTGTCGTCTGCTTTCCAAAATTTTAAATATCTGCTTAATCTTGATGAGGAAAGATACTCCAGGTAGCAAACAGGTTTGATCACAGCCCAGCCGCCAATTTACTTGGCGGCTGGACTGTGATCTAACCTGTTTGCATGAGCATAAAGTCGGTTACATTGTTATAAGGGTCGACAGCTGCTTAGCAACCATCTCTTAATTCCATGCCAATTCAAATAAGGTTTTCTGGAGGAACTCCCGCCCCCATCCCCCCCGAAAGATTGTTGAAATGAGAAAGTAATTATCAATCTTATAAACACAACACATTGTTTAAAACTTGACAAAGCTAGTTTTATTTTGATTATAACCAATTCCAGTCATTGCTGTTTGTATTCACTAAGCTGCGTCGTCAATGACATAAACAACACTTGTAGGAAGAATGCATCAATAAAGTACTGTTTTATAATCTAAAGCTTTGTAGTACCTAACTAGTGATATCACGCTCTTGTTTAGTAATGGATATACAATTAGATTTGAATTCAAAACAATACCATTACTGTAACGTAGCTGACACAAACGAATAACATTGCATATGTATTCATACAATACGTTTCCAGTCCAAAACATATACACTACACAATAAAAAGAATATTTCAATTCCATATCAAGTGTTCATATCATATTCGGTTCTTGACATGGTAGAGTGTGTTATCTCTAGTTTATGGTTTTTATAAGCGTATAAATTTCTGTTAGTTACAACACAATTTTCACCCATAAGACAATCACATTTTCGTATAGCTTATAATTCGATGTAAATTATTTGATTTTTGTCTTTACTCTAAATCAATGATCTAGTTGGTTTGTCTTTTGGTCTTTGTGAACATCTACCGGTTGGCACCACACTCGTTCTGAACGGTTGCTTGGAGGGGCTCGGTGCTGATGTTGTTTGCGCCCAGCAGTGCGTTCACCTGACTCCTTATTGCGCTTGTAAATCCAGAACGCGATCGGGACAGGATGAAAGCAAGTTCTACAAGTGAAAGTAAAAAGAAATTAAAATCATTTCCGTCATTTCACAGGTGGTTTAACTCTTTTTAAACGCTAAATTTGCGACTGTCCCAAATAGACAGGGTTCGCAGACGACTATCAAAGTGTGGTGAAATTGCAAATTAATTTTCTGATAGATAAAAGAAAATGTTTAATTTATCTATAAAACTATATAAAGCCTATTTATGCACGAAACTTGTGAATAAAACATGAACAACTTACGGCTATTAAAGAAAGCACCACTATTACACGACCAGACGACCGAGTAGTTAACGTAGTCAGTCCCGATAACCCAGTAATCGCCTCTATCGGCAGTTGGTGCTGAAATATGGAAGAAATGATTTTTCATTTTTATTATATAGATCAAGCAAAAATGAATTTAACACGTTATGATTGAAACATGTTCGTATTCATCTGTATTGATGAGAAAGAATGGCTTTTCATCAGAAAATATATTTTACGCGTCATCAAACTTTTCTTGTTACTGTTAGAAGAAGACGCGGTCATTTTTGCCACCGATCCTCGACCTCTTCAATTCATCTTAAACGGTATCGAAACTTGTTTTATCAGATGGAACCTTGAACTTAACATAGATAAAACAAAAACAGTGATTTCTCGTTAATCCGAACACGTCCGTTCCCAACAAAATGTCCGGATTACCGATTCATCCGGACTAATGAAGTAGCGCATGTTCTTATACACATTAAAACATAAATGGTCTGAATGCACGTGTATATTTATAACACTTTAGCAAACGCCAAATTGTCGACCGTCCCAAAAATAATCTTCTGATATGGCAGAAAACATTGTGGGAAAAGGAGAAATTGCTCGTCACGAGCAATTTCTCATTTTCCCAAAATGTTTTCAAAAGTTGTCTGAAACAAACTGGTCAAATAATTCCGTTCCCTTACAATATCGTTCGGATTGCGAGACATTCGGATAACCGGGGTCCGGTTAAACGAGGCTTCATTGTATAATGATATTTGAAAAGGTCGACATACATCATATGATTTTTTAAATAGTAGAAAAATTGAAATTGTAGAATCCCTTAACCCTTTCCCAAACAATAACGACATTTGACGACTTTGTTGCAGACGACTTTAGAAAACATTGTTGAAAAAGGAGAAATTGCTCGTAACGAGCAGTTTTTCATTTTACCACAAGGTTTTCTGCTCTTTCTGAAGAACATTTTTCTATTCCATCACATTTTGAAATGTCGTCTGCAAATTCTTTCAATTTAGGACAGTCGAAAATTTATTGTTTGGGAAAGGGTTGAATACCTTGGAACGCACCTTATCAAATATGGGAGATGAAACCGTTCTACAAAAAATAACTCTCCGATCATGTTGAAGAATGTGACTGAATTCATCTTCTTTGCAGATAAGCAGAACAACTAGAATTAGTAATTCATTCTCAAAAAAAGTTAGCGTTTTATGGAATTTAGTCATAAGCAAAAAAACGTTTTCTAACAATTTTGCTCTTTGACATACAGTAAGTAACTGTGGTCCAGGGTACCGTTTGACTACTCTATTATTAAGGAAACTATTTGGGTAAGTCAGAACAGTAAAACATGAATAATATTCGACGTGGAAGTACAGTGAAGCCTCGTTTATCCGGACCCCGATTATTCGAATGTCTCGCATTCCGAACGAAATTGAAAGGGAACGGAATTATTTGACCAGTTTGTTGCAGACAACTTTTGAAAACATTGTGGGAAAAGGAGAAATTGCTCGTGACGAGCAATTTCTCCTTTTCCCACAATGTTTTCTGCCATATCAGAAGATTATTTTTGGGACGGTCGACAATTTGGCGTTTGCTAAAGTGTTATAAGTATACACGTGCATACAGACCGTTTATGTCTTAATGTGTATAAGAACATGCGCCACTTCATTAGTCCGGATGATGCGGTAATCCGGATATTTTGTTGGGAACGGACGTGTTCGGATTAACGAGACATCACTGTACATTATTGCGATGCGACGTGCCATTTGGAGCGGCACGGAGAGATGATGTGTTACTTTGCAATACGACCCAGGCATAGTATCAAAATAAGAAGAAATGTTGTTTTGAACTTGTCAAATTTTAAGCATAACAATGTTTAGTAAATCCGTACACATGGGTAGGATGACGACCTCCCGACACGAGGGTCGTGTGTCTGAATTCTGTGAGTTGCGGGATCCACTTTGCGACTTTTCGCTTATCCAAATTTGGTGCAACTATTTGTTATATAACCAGAAAACAGAATCGAGAGTGAGTTACTTTAGTTGTAAAAACTTGCTGTACACTCGATTAAAACCTAGCTTAAAATATTCTCTGTTTTCAAGTTTGTGCCCGTGTTATACTCCGCAGTGGTTTGGAAGTACGGTAGCACACGGTGGTTACAGAGGTGTCGATCACCTCTGTAAACTTCCTGTGCTAATATACGTCCGGAAACTGTGAAAGCAGTACTTACAGTTTGAAAAGCTGACTCCAAGTTTTCCCGGGGCATTTACATCCGTCGGAATAGCGTCTCCTATAACAGACGTGTACCCAAGACTGGAAAGATAAATGTTTAACATAAAATACCTCATTTAACTTATTTATTTTACATCGATTGTTAAACAAGATCTTACAACTTAGAATTACCACTCGCGTTTCTCCTTCCTCGATACATAAAAAGTACTCGCGCTCGTAACGAGCAATTTCTCCTTTTCCCACAATGTTTTCTGCCATATCAGAAGATTATTTTTGGGACGGTCGACAATTTGGCGTTTGCTAAAGTGTTATAAGTATACACGTGCATTCAGACCATTTATGTATTAATGTGTATAAGAACATGCGCTATTTCATTAGTCCGGATGAATCGATAATCCGGACATTTTGTTGGGAACGGGCGTGTTCGGATTAACGAGACATCACTGTACATACTATATTTGCTTCTAGTGGCTTTTCTCCGAATTTCCTCTCATCCGTGAAAACGCAGCATAAAATGGCCATACTGTTCTGGCCGACTCAAAAGAGTTGTTATGAGAAAATGTTGTAAAGTTATAATGTTATAAGAAAGTGTTTTTTTAATATTTACAAAACTATTGTTGGAAAAACTTTCAACTATTCTTCAGCTTGTTTATCATTAATACCATACAGTTTCTAATCAAAACAGTTTTGATTAAATCAGAAAGCGTCCAATTAAATTAATTCTTACGCAAAACTTGTTTCGATAAGGTCATAAGGGTTATTGGCTATCTTAAAAAATTCGAAAATCAAAAAGAATTCACCATTTTATATACATATCATTCAGTGCATCCTCGTGTTTCTTTAAAATCGTTTTTAGCACAATGACGGATTTTGATATTTCTTTTTGAATACTGATACACAATTCCATACGATAACATATATGTTGGGTATGTTTGATATAAAATATACGGTGGAGCCAATTAGAATTTATTTGCTTATACCTGGAATGGGTGCTCTTTTTTTATCAGATTTCATCGAAGAGCAACATCACGTATGTATTATTGGAAAATGTTCAATGAGAGTCACTTCTCGTTTCCTTGCATTGTTTTCAAGTGAGCCGTATCAGTTATGGTTTACATCGTCCATATTATATGAAGTATCAATATCTAAGGACTAAATCTTTCCCTATTCAAATAAAGGTTCAGTGGGTTATCAGTTATTTTGCACCATCGCTCACTGGTGATGACAACAAACCTCATGTAGTTAACAGCCGATAAGCGGCATTGTTGCTAATGATTGTGGTTTTTATTCCGTTCGTTTCTTACTTTTACATTTTGTAGACATACAAAGGCAACACAATATCTTGTCTTAGCCCCTGACTGCTTTTCCCACATAAATGTATTGGCAGGGCTTACGATGCATGGCAAGTAAATGTCGGGAGATGGAATTTGGTAGAAATCACTTAGAAACTCACTCTACTACAAGTAGACTAAAAGACTTCAACACATGAATACATGTTTATAGAATGCCCAACTTAAGACTTGTTTAAAGGTTAGATTCGTGTTAAATGTATTTTAACACTCACTCTCATGCAAATGCGATTCCTGTCGACATTCTCATACAATCGTACACACATCCGACGATTGGTTCAACATATAGAAAAACTTCGTCTTATGATAGTAGGTCTTTCAAGATTATATTTGTATGTGAACATGACTATGTACCATGTACTCGTCAAATAAAATGTATGTTGTGTTCTGTTTTTGTTCTATGCCCGTAAACATTTTGGGACATGGAATTGACAAAATTTGAGTTTTACTTACATCGGGAAATAACCCGTGTTGTTAACAATCACTCGGCTTGGGCCATCTAACGTATAGTCGGCAGTCACGCAAGATGAGAATGCTTCAAAAATGGCGAAATATCTCTCTATTTCGTACCATCTACCCGCATACTGTTAAAGAAACATGTAATACAGTCAATCGTTTAGTTTAAACTCATTAACTTTACATCGATTGTGAAACAAGTTCTTACAACTTAGATAAATCAGTCTCGATTCTGGTTCCTAGATACATCACCAGTACTCGCGCCGACTCGTGGATAAGTCCTGGCAATTTTCACCTCGCCTAACGGGAATTCGAACCCGGGACCCTCGGTTCAAGAGGTCCACGCTCCACCACTGCACCAATGTCGCCACAATCAGTCGTCCATACGTATTTATGTATAAAGCGAAGAAGAAGAAGATGAAGAAGAAGAAGAAGAAGAAGAAAAGAAAGAATAAGGTTGGGGTGGAGAGTGCAAAGGACGAAGATGAAGAAGGAGATGTTACTGATACTGATGATGTTGAGATAGAACAAGAAAACAATGACACAAATACGGCGATAATGGGGTAAGAGAATGAAGATAGTCGCTTTCATTAACCCATTACCAAACAATATCGAAATCTATCAACTTTTTTTGCAGATGACTCTGGAAAATATTGTGGGAAAAGAAGAAATATCTCTCAACAAGCAATTTCTCCTTGTCCAACAATGTTTTCTGCCCTTCCAGAAGATTAATTTTCCAATTTCTTCACATTTTGAAATGTCGTCTGCAAGTAATTTCTATTTGAGGCAGTCGAAAATGTGGCGTTTGATAAAGGGTTAAGGTATGTAAACATCGATTGTTTTAGATTTCATTATTTCGAGCGGTTTCTTACCTGTCTACAATACATACAGTGCATTTTTTTTTCATACTTTCTGAGTAGGTTTCATCTTTTTTTTCAATCATTCTGACTACCTTAAAGGACAGCTGAGTTTATAAAAAACATGTTTGGAATCTCGATAGCTTCTGTGTCTACAAATGCTAAGCAAAATGGAATAGGAAAACATAACGAACTTTATATACAGAGTACAATAAATAAGCGCTCACAATAAAACAGAGGAAGAAAAAATGAAAATACAATTAAGCTGTAAATAACGTTATAAGATTATAAAGTGACGTTATCATTATATTTCATTACTAATAATCGTTCCTCATTTCGATTTCTCTTCAACCCTTTAACAAACGCCAAATTTTCGAGAGTCCTAAATTGAAAGAGTCTGCAGACGACATTTCAAAATGTGATGAAATTGGAAAATCATCTTCTGGTAGGGCAGAAAAAATTGTGGGAAAAGGAATCAATTCTCATTCGTGAGATTATGTGTTCGACGAGATTGGTTGAAAATGAATACCATTTTCTACTTGAATGCTCCAAGTACGCTCAAATACGTATAACTCATCTTTGTAGCGTACTACGGACTAATTCCAATACTTTTATACAGTTTATGTCGACGTCAAAAAGAAAGACTATACCAAGCATTTTCTCCTTTTCCCACAATGTTTTCCAGAATCACCTACAACAAATCGGTTAAATGTCGTTGTTTGTTTGGTAATTGGTTAAACAAGTAAAACAGTATTATTTAAAACCTTATAAAAACTATCTTACCTCAGTAATATTGAAGTCAGCCTGCGTCGTCACTGTTGGACATGGTCCCCAAAAAGGTACTTGTGCATGGGTACCCACGACAAAGCAAACCAGAATTAGAAACTTATACATCGCCCTGTCTTAAAAATCAATACTACCGTAGCGTTAACAAATAGTCTCTTTTTTCGAAATCGACTAGATTAAGCGCTGAAGAGCAACTCGACCTAAATTGTTTCAGGTAGTTTACAGTCTGATAGAGAGATGGTCGGCGAATAAACAGGAGAGTTGACACCGACTGTATATATAGCCATACGTACATAACAGCTATAAAGCTGACATCAGTTTCGTTTCGGGCTCGGTTAGATACCCCTGTTACTGTTTGTTTATGAGAGAGACACTATCTTTTTTTCAGTAAAATTGCTAATATTTTCCCGTTTTACACGGAGGATGACCGCATTTATGGCTGGCTGTAAGAGTAGGTGAACCCAGAAAGATATCCCGTAATTCCTCGGACATTAAAAATAAGGGTTAAAAAAAGAACACCTCAGAATTCCGTAAATAAGAGGAAAGAACCACCCTAATTACTGGTTCAATATAGATATTATGTTTTGCGACGTGTATATCACAAGGGTTCTTCATGACCAAGTAGCAACTGTGGTGGTCACGTTTTTGGGGGATCCCGAGTTCGATCTCCACTGCGGTTTTGAGCCAATGATTTAAGGTTGAGCATTTTATAACCATCTCCTTGTACCGGTTAATCCCTGAAACAAAAAAGTATACTAGTAACTGAAGTGTTGACCAAGGCGTTAGAACCCAATAAACATCATATTGTGAAACCCGAATAAGCCATGGTGAATCTCAACTTAGTCGAATAAGTTATTCTTCTCATCTTGTGAGTCTGCGCTATATCTGCAAATGCTAACATGACCAACAAATGCCAATTGCCTCAGGTCGGTTTTCTACGCACCATATGGCAGTACTTCCCTACAGCTATGTTCGAAAGCATCTTGTATACTGGGAGATCTAAAAGTACTGAGATATATGTTGCTCTCCTTCCATCTTGACGAATCAAACCGATTCCATTACATAGGTTTTGTATGTTTAACATATAGGTAATATGAGAATCTGCAAGATGTTATCATTGGTTATGAAAGGGATTAACTCAGAGATATATGCTTATGAAGTAATAAATGGTGAAGGTTTCATTTTAACAACTATTGTAACTTAATAAAACACAATTTTCTATTTGTTTGATCATGAAGCCATTATGATAAAATCCCGTGATTAAGTTTAATTATGGTGAGTCATCGCACACTTCAGAGGTCATTTGGGAAAACCGGTTTATGACTAAACGCATAGTTTCCCTCTGGCACCGTGCTAGCATCAGATGACAGAAGTGATGAGAATTTGGAAACCGGTGTTTTGCTGGTCTTCCGAACACTTATCACTCGGACGACCCGAGAAACACCGATTTCCAAATAATACGACTATCAAATCTAAAGCGTTGTTTATGCTTTCCACATGGTGTGTATGCTTTCGTTCACAATTTCTCCTAACTCAGTTATTTGCATCTATAGGATTTAAGTAAAACAGTGAAGACATGACTAGATGAAAATATATTATTTTAAACATTTCATGAAAATGACGTTCAAACAAAACCAAATAAAACATTATGTCATGAATCTTAAATGACATTCGATCAACATGAAATAAACATAATGTCAATTTAATAATATGACATTTCAACGTTGTTTACTTACTTACTTACTTACTTACTAACTTACTCATTTACTTACTTACTTACTGACTTACTTACTTACTTACTGACTTACTTACTTACTTACTCATTTACTTACTTACTTACTCACTTACTTACTTACTTACTTACTTACTTACTAACTTACTTACTTACTTACTTACTTACTTACTTACTTACTTACTTACTTACTTACTTACTTACTTACTTACTCATTTACTTACTTACTTACTTACTTACTTACTTACTTACTTACTTACTTACTTACTTACTTACTTACTTACTTACTTACTTACTTACTTACTTACTTACTTACTTACTTACTTACTTACTTACTTGCTTGCTTGCTTGCTTGCTTGCTTGCTTGCTTGCTTGCTTGCTTGCTTGCTTGCTTGCTTGCTTGCTTGCTTGCTTGCTTGCTTGCTTGCTTGTTTGCTTGCTTGCTTGCTTGCTTGCTTGCTTGCTTGCTTGCTTGCTTGCTTGCTTGCTTGCTTGCTTGCCTGCTTGCTTGCTTGCTTGCTTGCTTGCTTGCTTGCTTGCTTGCTTGCTTGCTTGCTTGCTTGCTTGCTCGCTTGCTTGCTTGCTTGCTTGCTTGCTTGCTTGCTTGCTTGCTTGCTTGCTTGCTTGCTTGCTTGCTTGCTTGCTTGCTTGCTTGCTTGCTTGCTTGCTCGCTTGCTCGTTTGCTTGCTTGCTCGCTTGCTCGCTTGCTTGCTTGCTTGCTTGCTTGCTTGCTTGCTTGCTTGCTTGCTTGCTTGCTTGCTTGCTTGCTTGCTTGCTTGCTTGCTTGCTTGCTTGCTTGCTTTCTTGCTTGCTTGCTTGC
>OX401407.1:45239179-45420063 GCA_947846245.1 Cerastoderma edule | reverse complement strand
ACTTACTTACTTACTTACTTACGTACTTACTTACTTACTTACTTACTTACTTACTTACTTACTTACTTACTTACTTACTTACTTACTTACTTACTTACTTACTTATTTACTTACTTACTTACTTACTTACTTACTTACTTACTTACTTACTTACTTACTTACTTACTTACTTACTTACTTACTTACTTACTTACTTACTTACTTACTTACTTACTTACTTACTTACTTACTTACTTACTTACTTACTTACTTACTTACTTATTTACTTACTTACTTACTTACTTACTTACTTACTTACTTACTTACTTACTTACTTACTTACTTACTTACTTGCTTACTTACTTACTTACTTACTTACTTACTTACTTACTTACTTACTTACTTACTTACTTACTTACTTACTTTCTTACTTACTTACTTACTTACTTACTAACTACTTAGATTGTATTAATTTACATGTCAAATAGTTAAATTCCCAAACTCTAATGCACTCATTTCTTGTCATTTACACTTTATACTGATCACATTAAAAGGTGATGATAGATTCATGCACTTATAACGTGTCTGCTCATTGACTTCATCTATATCTTTTCCACCGTATTTTCAATCAAGCTTTAGTAAATATGATAAAGAACTTTTATCATGTAAAGGATCAAACCAACGTAACCCAGTATCAAATGAAACTGATTGTGACATTTTATTTATCTGATTGTGTAACTGAAACAAATTCACTAAACTGTCCACGGCTAAAACAATATATAGGTTATGGTTCATATAGTTCAACAACAGTTTTAAACCTTTGCCAAACGCCAAATTTTGACTGTCCCAAATTGAAAGAGTTTGCAGACGACATTCCAAAATGTGCTAAAATAGAAGAATATTCTTCTGATAGGGCAGAAATCATTGTGAGAAAAGGACCAATTGCTCAAGCAATTTCTCCTTTTCCAACAATGCTTTCGAAAGTCGTCTGCAGCAGACCGGTTAAATGTCGTTATTGTTTGGTAAGTGGCCGAACGGACAACCTTTATTTGTTGTATCTAATTAACGATAAGAACACAAGATGATTGTTTTGATTGTTATCATACATCCGGTGTTGAAGTATGTCGATACTTATACAAGAAATCGTCAACAACAACCGTATATGTTCACGGTTTTGATCGATCAAAAGAGTGGTCTTTTTATTCTGAAAAAAGATTCGTCATGAAAAGGACATCGAGTTTGAGACTAAACAAAACTTAGTTGGAATAGTTTAAGAACCGTTCATCAGGGTTTTAGGGTTTAGCAAAACGATTTACTACAGTCTTTTTCTCTGCTGTTTTTGTTTTTATTTGTTTGTAGTACTTGCTATCTTTAGAGGAGCTCTATAAACTTTGCTTTCGTTCGAATTCCATTCGGAACACATCGGCTTTTTCTAAATAACCTTGGAGGTATTAAGGAGCCAATTTGAAAGCAGTCCGACAACATGGCGGCGACGAAGGGCATGTCCGTTTGCAATCGTATCTGCTCGGCATTCCCCGATCTAAGCCAAGGATAGCCGTGTAGATATGACTAAGAAAATTTGAGACACGGATATGTTGAAATGATAACCTTTTAAGAAATAAGGATAAACTAACATTCAATCGTCCCGGGATTTGCCGAGTAGATTCGGTTGTTCCAATCCTTGTCTCGGGAATGTTTTAGAATCATATGTCTGTAGTATATAGTAAGTTCAAGGGCATTTATTGAAAATTCAAATCTGTGATCCACAGGTTGAATGGGTGACCTGAACTGTTGACCCTAGGCTGTGGGCCGTGGGGCAATAGTTCAAAAAGTAATCCCCGACACCGCGGTACCTCAGTTATGATTATTCCATTAATACATATAAAATAACTGTTTTATTATGTTAAGCTTTACATAAATGTTTATTTGGCAGCACATGCTCAAAACAACGTTTCCTTGAACACTTTTTTCTTTAATTTACTTGAAGAACAATGTTAATAACTTGTCAACAGAAAAATCATGTTATTGCTTTGGAAGCTTAAAGACTAATGCACTATGAATAACGTCGCCGTATTGTTTGCCGAACTAAAATCGGTACAATCCACCTTGGTCGGTAATATCGAAATATGGCCATAACTCGGATGATCCAAGCTGTAACTGTGTACAAAGAAATATCCACGTCTAGATCATTTGAACTAATAAAGCATAGAAGCATGGTCGTGCTTATACCCCGCAATACTAGTCTTGGTCCAAAACGCTCTAAACCATTTCGAAGATTTTACAAGGCGGGAATATTAATTTAACCATCGTTTAAAGAACTAAGCTGTTTACCTTTTCCCAAACGCCAATTTCGACTGTCCCAAATTGAAAGAGCTTGTAGACGACATTTCAAAATGTGATGAAATTAAAAGATAATCGACTGATAGGGCAGAAAACATTTCCCCTTTTCCCATAATGTTTTCCAAAGTCGTCTGCAACAAGCTGGCCAAACGTCGTTATTGTTTGGAACTGGGTTAGAAAATTAAGCTTATATACAGTTTTCTACATGTAGATCTGCAAAACAAATTCCTGTTATCTTATTGAACGGTTATGAATGAAGTTTATGATGCATATCTTTAGCCTGGTTTTACGTAACTCTGTAGACCGGTGCTGTTATTCTATCATCCGAAATACATCTATTTTAAACGGATTAACATCTCAATCTTTTACAGAGTCACATTAGCACCAAATGACATAGCCTGCAGCCTGGTCCGCTCGTATAACACAATGTGGGTATGCATGGGCCAGGCCTCCAGGCTACAAATGACATGGTTTGCTTTTCTCACACGCTGGTTGTGTGTGCCCTTCTCTTACGAGCTACTCAAGTATTCTGGTCATAGTACAAGTAGTGCAACTGACCTTACAACAATCCAAAGTAAAACAACAATTTGCTTTGACCAATTCAACCATATGGGGTTTTATAACTGTTACAGTTCAAACGAAATAGCATTTTGTACTCGTATAACACCTTTCTTTTAAATTGCTTCAACATTTTATTAGTTGTCATTATGCTTGGTTCATAGTAGTGAAGGAAGACCCAATAATTGGCAATCTGCAAGGGTTACTAAAACCGAATAGAAAAATCGGCATTTCTTTCGTCAACTTTTTACTGGTTGCTAATGAAAGTCCAAATTCTATCATACACCCCTTCATGTTATCATTATGTAAACTGACGCTTAAAACAAAAGATTTAATCTCATTGAGAGAGGGGTCATGTCATTAAAAGTTGATGATTTAACAGTTTCACTCAGTCCAAACTGTCCCACACCAATCTAGAGAGAAGCGGCTTTAGACGGGGGAATCATTTGACCAATGTTTACGATGTTATAAATCTCCGAATAAGATGGCTGCGCAACAGGTATTTTGCTATTTTCACCTTTCTTGCCAATGACAGGCACATTGTGTACCGCATAAGAGTGGACCATCATCTTTCCGCTTTTGTGGATCTATGATAACCATTTCTTTATAACGGCGTAACGTCTAACACTCGGCAAAGAAATCGCAATCAATGGGCGCGCGTGTCCGAAAACATCGCCCGTCGACTGCGTTTTCTCTGCCGAGTGGAAGACGTAACGTCGTTATAAAAATGATTTATCATATACCAACAGAACCAGACAGTTGATGGTCAACTTATGCGGCGTACACAATTTTGCTGTCATTAGCAAAAGAAGGTGAAAAAAAACCCCAAAAAAACCCTGTCCCGTCACTGGCGCGGCCAACTTGTTCGGACCTTTCTGATACATAAAAGTACATTGCCCAAAAATACTCGGGAGAATGGGTTTGTTCTCCTTACCTATAATATGTCACATTTGGTTCAACTGATACGAATATTTAACCCCTTACGTGATAACTCTTTGCTTTACCACGTCCTCTGCATAGAACTTACTAAACCACTGTGACAAAATCACAATAATACTTATAATGAGCAATTCATTCTTTAGTCACAATGGTTTCCAACAGATATTGTAGAAAAAACACATCTTCCATGAACGTTTTGCCGTTTAAAACTGCTTTCAGTTTAAACCAGTCACATATTCCCATATGGGGAAACGGTTTAGTGGAGCTGTCAACAATAACGGCCTCGGGGAGATACACCACTCCGTAAAATAAAGTATCGAAAAACTTCAATATTACCCAACCGTCCATTTGTTTAGTTCATTTCGGTCGAATTAGTCGTTGTAAGCCCAAATTAAGTATCTTTTGTTATTTTGGAAAACAAACTGTTGCTAAAACTTCCTGTGTATTTATAGGTACACTGTACATGAACTGCCACCAGTGCAAAGCTAGAAGTACGTATCTTGCCTAAGGACACTGTGTTGTGAAATAATTGGAAGGTTTGTTTACCCTTTACCAAACGCCAAGTTTTCGACTGTTCCGAATTGGAAGAGTTTGCAGACTACATTTCAAAATGTGATGAAATTGGAAAATTATCTTCTGACATGGCAGAAAACATTGTGGGAAAGGGAAAAATTGCTCGTTACGAGCAATTTTACCTTTTCCCATAATATTTTCCGGAGTCGTCTGCAGCAATCTGGTTGAATGTCGTTATTGTTTGGTAATGGGTTAAGCGGTTTGATAACACGGATGTCATGATGAAAATAATCATACGGCAATCTCATTCTCCGATAGCCTTTTTGTTACACATACGACTTTTTAAACACCTTTGTGGCAAAAATATCTTACAAAAAAAAAATGAGTTCGAAAAGGGATTCATATATTTATCTATACAATAATAACAACGATATTAAAAAATTTGTTCTAAATATATATTTTATATCTATTGAATCTCAAATAGTGCATTTGCGACATGGGAAGCGTTAAAAAGAAATACAAGAACATAAGAAAACTAGTCGACAATTTGAGCTAATGCAAAAAAACACAGTTTGCAATGAACGTGGCTTGTATTGACTAGTAGTGAACTTTCGCACTTGACACCAACAGGTTTCTTTCTTCATGGGTACGAAACGCGTAAGCGGCAGGTATGGATTTCGCATAAGCGATAAATACCCGTTTTACCTAACGTTCAATTTACATGATATCCTGTGACCCTATTTAGGACATATTTAGGCTCCGGACATGTTCCTCGTAATTGAACCATGTTTCGCAATTTATCTGAGCATTCAACGGATAAGCAATACAAACGGTAAAGGTAAAGGTTATTTTATTTTAGTGTCATCCCTATTAAAAGGGCCAGCCAGTTTTTGGCTTTTGAGACACTTTTCACTGATTCTACCAAGTACCTCTCTACTTCTATCACTATATCAGGCGCCTAGCGGATATTAGTCGGCAATCATTAAATTTAACAAGCTCGCGGCTCACGAACCGGCCAGTTCGGAACAAGTCCCACAAGAAACATTCTCCAAACCAACGCCCCTCGTGGCGCTCGAACCTTCTTCCTCCCCGTCCAGAGGCAATGCATTGTCAAGAATTATGAAACAATCCAGTTTGAAAGAAAACAACACCCTATGAGTGTATCATGGACCAGTTGGTATCATGTCTACAAGCCCTTCACATTCGATTCGTACATGTAGAACGTCGCCTGAAGCCCTGTGTTGAAAACGTAACCATCTGTTACACTGTTACTTATGAAACATAATCAAACACTTAAATTAATTTAGCCGAAAATACCAAAAGGGGTTGGTGTTATCTATAACCTTTCCCATATACCACGACAAAATAGAAATAAAATTTGAACGCATTTAAGTGAAATCGGTAAGCTTCGGTCGGCTGCAACAAATCGTCAATGCAATAATTCAGTATTTTATATCCGACGTTGGAATCATAGAGATACGGTGCTTAAACTAAGCGGACACAGTGTCTTTACCCCGAACCATTCCGTAATGCGAAACATATTTCAAACATGTGTATTGATTGTAAAGCATGTACAAACAGTTTATGACAACAACTTCTCATTCTGCGTCCTTTAAACATCATCGAGTAAACAAACAAATAAAAGATAAGCGATAACGAGCATGAGTCTCCAAAACGCGCCTTGTTAGGGAATACCAGTTTGTCGTACTTAATAGCACGACTTTATCTTTTTTTTTCAATATTCGACTTTTAATATTCGACCTGTTATATTCGTCTCAAAGTCCTTGTCTCGCAATATTTGACTCATGATATTCCCCTTGTTATAATCGACTCGTAATTTTTGTCCCGTGATATTCGACTCGTATTATCTGTCTTGCAATGTTCGTCTCGCAATATTTGACTTGCGATTTCTTTTTCGTAAAATCGACTCGTAATATTTGTCCCGTGATATTCGACTCGTATTATCTGTCTTGTATTGTTTGTCTCGTAATATTCGATTCATTATATTCCACGCGTATCAGTAGAATCGTAATATTTGTCCTGTGATATTCGACTCGTTTTATCTGTCTTGTATTGTTCTTCTCGTAACAATCGATTCATTATATTCCACTCGTATCAGTAGAATCGTAATATTTGTCTTGTGATATTCGACTCGTATTATCTGTCTTGTATTGTTCGTCTCGTAATATTCGATTCATTATATTCCACGCGTATCAGTAGAATCGTAATATTTGTCCTGTGATATTCGAACCGTTTTATCTGTCTTGTATTGTTCGTCTCGTAATATTCGATTCATTATATTCCACGCGTATTAGAAGAATCGTACTATTTGTCCTGTGATATTCGATTCGTTTTATCTGTCTTGTATTGTTCGTCTCGTAATATTCGATTCATTATATTCCACGCGTATCAGTAGAATCGTAATATTTGTCCTGTGATATTCGACTCGTTTTATCTGTCTTGTATTGTTCGTCTCGTAATATTCGATTCATTATATTCCACGCGTATTAGAAGAATCGTAATATTTGTCCTGTGATATTCGACTCGTATTATCTGTCTTGTATTGTTCGTCTCTTAATATTCGATTCATTATATTCCACGCGTATCAGTAGAATCGTAATATTTGTCCTGTGATATTCGACTCGTTTTATCTGTCTTGTATTGTTCGTCTCGTAATATTCGATTCATTATATTCCACGCGTATTAGAAGAATCGTATTATTAGTCCTGTGATATTCGATCCGTTTTATCTGTCTTGTATTGTTCGTCTCGTAATATTCGATTCATTATGTTCCACGCGTATTAGAAGACTCGTAATATTTGTCCTGTGATATTCGACTCGTTTTATCTGTCTTGCAATGTTTTCGTAATAGTTGACTCATGGTTCTACCCTCGAATTAGTAGAATCGTAATATTTGTCCTGTGATATTCGACTCGTTTTATCTGTCTTGCAATGTTCTCGTAATAGTTGACTCATGGTTCTACCCTCGAATTAGTAGAATCGTAATATTTGTCCTGTGATATTCGACTCGTTTTATCTGTCTTGCAATGTTCTCGTAATAGTTGACTCATGGTTCTACCCTCGAGTTAGTAGAATCGTAATATTTGTCCTGTGATATTCGACTCGTTTTACCTGTCTTGCAATGTTCTCGTAATAGTTGACTCATAGTTCTACCCTCGAATTAGTAGAATCGTAATGTTTGTCCCGTGATATTCGACTCGTTTTATCTGTCTTGCAATGTTCTCGTAATAGTTGACTCATGGTTCTACCCTCGAATTAGTAGAATCGTAATATTTGTCCTGTGATATTCGACTCGTTCTATCTGTCTTGCAATGTTCTCGTAATAGTTGACTCATGGTTCTACCCTCGAATTAGTAGAATCGTAATATTTGTCCCGTGATATTCGACTCGTTTTATCTGTCTTGCAATGTTCTCGTAATAGTTGACTCATGATACTACCCTCGTTTTAGTAGACTCGTATTATTTGTCCTGTGATATTCGACTCGTATATTCTGTCTTGCAATGTTCGTCTCGTAAAATTTGTCTGGTGAAGTTTGTTTCGTAGTAATCCACTCATACAAATCGTATCGAGCTCGTTTATGAAAGGTTTGGGTTCGAATCTAAACCGGCAACATGAAGTCCAATCATCAAGAACAGTAAATGATGTCCTCCAATTTTAGATTTAGATATTGCAAACGGAATCCATGTTAAAATATAATCATGCAGAACCGGTGTCCGTCCAACAAACACAACAACAAACCTTATAAACTGGTGAAAATGGGTCTGAAATTTCACGAGCAGAAGCATAGTTACTTATTAACCCTTTACCAAACACCAAATTTTCGACTGTCCAAAATTGAAAGAGTTCGCAGACGACATTTCAAAATGTGATGAAATTGAAGAAATAGATATAAGTAAACATTGTTGGTCTAGGAGAAATTGGTCGTTAAGAGCAATTTTTCCTTTTTCCCCCAAAGCTTTCCAGACTCGCCTTCAATAAACTGTCAAATGTCGTTATTGTATGGTAATGGGTTAAAGGCCCGATGCCCTATGGTTCACTACGTAAGAAATTATATGGCTCGATACAAGTTGACAAGTGTCCGTGCACGCATCGCTTCATTAACAAAATAGCTGTATTTGCGCTCGTTGGTAGATGCTATTAAGATGACCAGATATATTGTTTTTATCACATAAAGAATAACAAGAATGACAAGATTGTAAATGTTTATTCGCGAAAGCTTGCATGACATGATGTTATTTTTTTACTGGTTAAATGATCCACACTTGAAGCCTTAATACGGTGAATTATTTTGAATAATAACTAAAAAGTGAGGTAATATTTGGAGATTTAAAGCATACTTCCTTTTCATACTTATATATATTGACGCTTCCTACATAAGTTGTGCTTTCAATAGTGTTACTGTTATTCTTAAATCGTACAACAATACAAAAACTGTAATGTTTCAAAGAGATTTATTTAAGGTTCCAAATTCTCTCACATATGAACACGCACCTGTATGCTCCTAGCAGAGGTTTCGAATGTGGCCATGCATCAATCAAGCAATTTGCTGTCTGTAAAACCTCATTTTGTTGTATCGATTGTTCCTGATTCAAGACAGATTGTACATGTATAAGAAGTTATGAATAGATACGCATGCCTCTCTGCTTGACCATTACATGCTTCTTCCTGGACAGTCCATCTGGTTTGTACGACGGTCGAAGAGGGCGATGTTGTATTTGTTCAGCATAGCATTAATGCGTTCTTCCGTATCTTCAGAGATCCCGTTCTGGGTCCGTGTCAAAATCCAAGTGTTCTCTGAAAAAATAAAGATAACAAGCGACTAGTAAACAAAAACTCACAATGCTGGATTGAAATGTCTTGTGATTTTTCTAGTGAATTAATGGGCGATTTGGCCCATTCAAAAAATATTTTCACCAACGGATAGATTTTAATATTTAATGATTATATAACATTAATAGAATCAACCATCAACCAGATTAATGAAAATCAGGGGAGTCAAAGTTGTGCCCTAAAGATAATTGTCAGGTCAATACATATCATGATTAAATTTGATTATATCAATAGATAATATTGTTTAAATTTCCAAACACATAGGTCGTTTATCTATCATCTCGACATTTGATTATAAACATTACCAGATGTCACGCCCTCCCTAATTTGAACACTGGAGAGATGACATTTTGGATTGTTCAGCGGTACTTTTTATCCCTGCAGCTCTTAAACATTTCAATACAATTCAAGTAGAGAAATTGAATTTAACTCTTTTCCTGACTCCAATATAAATTATAATAACCATTGAAACATGAAAAGGCGCATAATCGACGCACAGTATGTTTAATTTCACTAAACGGCCCTTTATTTGCTTTAGATGAAGGGAAACAAATCAAAATATACTTGTATAGTTGCAATGTCGAGTTGTCGTTTATCGAGTTTTTGAAGGTAGGCAACCCGACTAGAACTAACTGGTGTCATTTGCAAAGTTATCGCCGACAAAGTGGATATACACGACCCCAAATGTTTATCACTCAGTTGGTCATTTCGCTCTTCCACGTGTGATCCGGGCTAACTCATGAGCTCTATAGTACAAGTTAAACCTTTACCAAACAATGTGTGACAAAGGAAATAATTGGGACAAAAGAAGAAATTGCTTTAAACTGGTCCCTGCTGCCTACTTACTCAACCATGTTCGGCAAGATAGACAAAGGGCAGCCTACAAATTCTGAGCGATTTGATTGGTAAAGAATACAGCGTTCTAAAATCAGACGACGACAATAAACATGTTTTTCCATTTTCGAAGCAGACAGTCCTTTTCTGAATGTTATTATTTAATTAATTGTATCAAATGTTTGTCAAAATTTCAAACTCAAATCACTTTGACCAATTTTTCGGTAAAAGAAACATAACGACCAACTGTTGGTTTGAATCAGCAAACGTTCATCTCTAAGGAAAGTATGCCGTTTTCCTTTTTCCGTTAACAGCCAGATTTCTGCCTTGTAGATTAGTTCCACAACGGTCTTTATATTCGATAGAATAGAGACCATTCCCAATCTGAAATTGCTTGTGACATTTTGTGACCTTTCACATAGTTGCATAATGTATTTGACCACTTATAAAAAGTTCATCTCTAGAGATATACTATAGATCAATATATCCTTACGTGTGTTGTAGGTAAACCCCAGCATGTTGGACTCTGAGCACGACCACACCACGGTATAGTTGTCATAGTCCGTGTCCAATACCCAATAGTTACCGCGACTCGGGGCTTGAAACAAAAAAGAGGTGTGCCTTTGTTAAACACGAAATTTCATTATATAGTCTATTTTAGCCAAATACCAGACGAAAACGATATTTGACCAGTTTGCTGTAGACGATTCTAGAAAACATTGTGGGAAAAGTAGAAATTGCTCTAAACGAGCAATTTCTCCTTTCCCCAAAATGGTTTCTGCCCTATCAGAAGATAATTTTCCAATTCAATCACATTTCGAAATGTCGTCTGCAAACCCTTTCAATTTTACAAGTCGAACATTTGGCGTTTGGTAAAGGGTCACTGAACACCTAAATTTTGTTATCAAGTCTGTCTTAAGAGGCTATTCCACCTTGGATATATTACTCTTCTGTAGAAATGTTCGTCTTGTATAAATATGTTATAATCAATTTCCAGACAAACCGTAACTATTTTACAGTATTAACTAACTGATCAATATATACTTTACGTAATTTTGTGTTTCTAATTATGTTCATCCTCTATATGTGTATGTTAATGTGATTGTAACTGCTTATATACATTATGTTTATCCTTCAGAATTGTACATATGGGCAGCGTCACGCGAACAGGGGCACTCGGACATAGATAGAAACCACTGGCTCAGCTCTTTCTTAGCGGTATTATTCAAGCATCTAGTCACGACAGTTATCATTTGTATTACTTCAAAGGTAGAACTTGATGTCCTCTAAGATGGCAAACAGTGTAACCCCAGTTCAGCCGCCACGTCAGTGACGTGGCGGCTGGTCTGGGGCTACACTGTTTGCTATGTCCGAGTGCCCCTTTTCCCGTGACGTGGCCCATATGTTCAATATTGTACGTTACTAGAAACTTTTCAAAGTTTACATCAATGAATAAAAGATTTATCTATCATAGAATTAAATAACGAAGTGGTTACAGTATGGTTCTATGGGGCAGTTTTTTAGAGTTAATGTCCTTCGTTTCCTTACCTCCGGGGAATATAACACCAAGTTTGGAAGCTGTTGTAGGATCCTGCTGGACCGCATCGCCAATGGCTGTGATGTACTTCTTATTGCTGAAACATACACCATCGACACTCTTTATATAAGATTCTCACTAAATCAAATAAAATACATGTACTACATTATAATATAAATCCTAACATTAGATCGAATCCTTGTGTTTACCATCATACGGTCAAGGAAATGAAGAAAAAGTAAATGTACAGCATTAAAGTCAAAAGCCTTTACAGTACATCAAATCCTTGTATTTAGCATTATACGGCCAACGACGAGTTTAAGAAATAAAATACATGGTTTACAATATGATATAAAGCCTTACAGTATATTGAAATCCTTGTGTTTACCATTATACGACCGACAAGTTTAAGAAACAAAAAACGTGTTCAAGTCTAAAAGGCTCACAGTGGATCAAATATTTGGCCGAAAAGTTTACGAAACAAACATGTGCAACAATAAAGTCTTAAATGATCACAGTAGATCGAACATTTGTCCGAAAAGTTTACGAAACAAACATGTGCAACAATAAAGTCTCAAATGCTCACAGTAGATCGAAACCCGTGTTGTTCACCATCACTATGCCGTCCCCTAATAGGGAATACTCGGCGGTGACACAATCAGAGAACATCTGAAACACGGCGAAGTATCGCTTCATCTCATACCATCGACCAGCATACTGAAAGAGAGAATTCATATCCAACAGTTTGCAAAACTGGTCATACAGGAGCATTAATCGATGTTTACGACTGCTTAACCCTTTGCCAAACACCAATTCTTCCACTGTCCCAAATTGAAAGAGTTTGAAGACGACATTTCAAAATGTGATGAAATTGAAAGAGAGAAATCGTATCCAACAGGTCGCAAAAAGTAATTCTTGACTCTTATTGGTCAAGCATGCGAAATTTTTTGATGTTCACGACTGCTTAACCCTTTACCAAACGCCAAATGTTCGACTGTCCAAAACTGAAAGAGTTGGAAGACGACATTTCAAAATGGGATGGAATTGAAAAAATATCGTCTGATGTCATAGAAAACATTGTGAGAAAAGGAGAAACTGCTCGGTTAGAGCAATTTCTCCTTTTCCCACAACGTTTTCCATTGTCGTCTGCAACAAGGTGGTCAACTGTCGTTATTGTATGGTAATGGGTTAAAGATAAGTGTCCACAGATAACTGCACAAGAGCTGTATTGTTATATGATATACGCTGAAGAATAGGCATTGCAAGTAAAATTAGATCGTTTCTAGTTCTTTAAAGTGTGTATACAGTGAATTAACATGTATTTCAATCCAAAAACTTGACATCGTTTTTAAATATACCGCATTAATACTATCCATAATTTGATGATTTGACCCTTTCTTAATAAGGAATGCTTTTAATAGCTACATCTAATTGTATATCAAGCGCCAGTTCAAAACTGTATTGTTTCAACGACATTTTATTTTAACCTTCAAACTTCTTTCTATGAAAAAAAAACATTTAAAAGGGTAAAGTAATCGTGTTCCCTTATGAAGCCCCATCGATATGTAAACAAAAGAAACATTGCCGATCCGTTTCGCTCTGACACCGAGACGAATAGTATATTTACCAAGCCACTTTCCTATCATTATTCTATCTATCTATCTGCCATTAAGTCAAACCCTTACTGGGGACATAGACTTGCACGTGCGTCAACTGACAATGATATTTTGCGTATGATATAAACAACCAAATATAACTTGAACATAAATATTAGCATGTGTTATATATTGTATATCTTGATGACTAAACAAAGGTGAGTTGTAATGTAGATTTATCAGATTCGAATCCAACGCCTTCTCATAGCTGTCCATAGTTTATATCATAGATATGTTTTGGGGAAACGAATGCAACATATACATTACACAACACACTATAGAAAATATATTGTTAGCTCGGATGATCCAAGCTGTAACTGTGTACATATCTACGTCTGGATCATTCGGACTAATATATTGGTGGCAATTGCTTTAAGATAAAAGAGAGGTAATCCCTTTTTACATTTTTGAAATACGATTTCCTTTCAAAATATTTATCTCTAATTTACATGTCAAATGGGCGGTATATAACAATGAATAAGTCCTTGTTTGAATATGTCACCAACTTAGAAAATGTTTTATTCTAACGACTTGTTTTCAGTTATTGATCAGCCTCAACAGGATAAAAGATCGCAGACTAAGATAAAGTGACATAAAGATAAAAACTTAGTATTGCTTAAATAAGCAAGTTCAATGTTCATACAACAATTTTAAGGGCGTCAGAAACGGGAACATATAGTCTGAGAATGATTCGGTAACTGGTTGAAGGTATGGTTTAAAAATATGATATAAAACACTATATCACATTAACACATTTCCATTCAATTCCTTAATTCACAATAACCCATTTATCGTAGTTAGTGCAGAAGTCTTCAGAAACCACTATGACAGAAATATAAACTTCTCTTAATGAAAGAATCAGATGTACTATGACAAATACAGTTGTAATGAAGATAATAAACTTGGTTTAACCTACCCTCAGCAGATCGAAGTCCTTTTTCACTTCTACCTCGGGACATTTCCCAGCGAACGGTACCTGTCCTAGAACAGACCCAAACAAACACACGTATAGAATCGTCCGCAGCATAGTTATCCAATTAAAAACAACTAATTAACAGACAAAATAAACAACCAGCGCCTTCCAGGCCAAGAATACAGGTCTGTGTTTTGAATAACGGGGTTAAACCTGACTATTTCGAAATCGGTCAAAAATCAGGGCACATAAATATCCTAAGGAAAACAAGTTTGTATAGAGATGTGGTCGGGTGTATTGAACTGGGATCATTGGACCGTAGCTCAACTTTATGTGAAACTCTATCGCCATTCTCCTTTCATAGCTATTTCCCATACTTAACCGAGGTGACATTTACCCCTTATAGTGGCTGGAACATACCCCATGTGTATGAAAACAGGTTAGATCCAGGTCAGCCGCCAAGTAAATTGGCGGCTGATCTGTGATCAAACTTGTTTGCTACTCTGAGTATCTTTTCTCATCAAAATTAAGGAGATATGTAAGGTTTTGGTAAGCAGACGACACAAAAATCTATATTTAGACAATTTCCCAGCATTCTAAGGGTTAAAGGTCATATTTCCCGATAAACAAAATTTTCTTTAATTATGGTTTTTGAATTAGGTTATGGTTTCGTTATGACGGAGGTTATGATTTTTTTCTCATACAGAAGCGAAAAATGTTGTTTTTGACTACTTTTATTCCCCTTTATCGATTTTTGTGAATGACTTATCTCCCTTGTTGTGACGTCATTTGTGCTTCAATGTCATATAAACTATGAGTAAGAAGAATCTAGTTCTCAGTAACGACGGTGTTTTTGCACACATTTCGGACATTTTAAGTGTTGAATTGTGTTTTGGGAAACGTAAATTGGATATTGAATATGGTATTTTGACAGGTCTTCTGGTGTTATTCTGCTTTTGGTCTCAAAAATGCGAGTTTCTCCCGTTTTCCTACGAACATAAAAGCTGCAAAAAGTTTCGATAAGTAAACTGGACCGTGTTTACTTTACAAATAAGCAAAAGATATATTCCCCAAACAAGAACAGTAGGCTTTGTTACTTTCACTTCGAAGACGGCAAGTTTACACATTGTTAGGCGTTTTTAGAGAATTGATTTTATTGATCTTTAAATGATCGGACTCAATTCAAAGTAATTCATACAGGTGAAGACGCTTCAAATTCATTCTACTTATTGAGTAACTGTTATATTTCCCTTATTTGAAACACACCGACAACATTCACTTTACCTTGATGTATTGGTTTCAAGACTGTCAATGCAAACCAGACAAAGCTAATCGCACTTTCAAACACCAATCAAGCGATAAAGCATACAATCATGTGTCAAGACATTGGTGTGACGCGCAAATGTGTACATTGTATTTCGGAATGACCCCAAATATCTATCAAAAGTCGTTGTTTATTACCCAATGTACCAAGTTGCTAATGATACTTTAAGCCTGAAGTCCTTTTGTTACGCTGTTTCCCACATGATCTCAGGTAAAGGAACATATTTTCCAAATTAACGTTGTGGTGAACTGATGTTCGTGAATAAACAATTCCTGATTGTTAGTTTGGGGTGTTAGAGCCTCGTGTAGTCTTGCTAGATCTTTATATAGAATTTGCACTGTGTGAATGTAGTTAAATTCAAGAAAAGGATAAATCACGTTGATTACGTCTTTTTTGAAAGTTAATTTCCTTGAATGACTCTCTTACTCGCCAAGCTAGTTTTGTTTGGAACAGATTAACTATGCTACATACTTAGTTAGAAATACTTAATTAGGCTGCTTTACGATTATATTACGTAAGAATTTAAAGGGTTGCAAGAATATGTTAATTTCATCCAACATCATTAGTTATTGTATTGCCATGTCTTTGGGTTTTAAACGCTTCAATGCATCCTGTTCTTATTTGCAAAACTTGTTTTATGCTTTAACATAATTGTAGAAACGTTGCCATTGCACATAAATGAGACAAAACGAAAAATGTACGTTGATTGCTATGATAACAAACCGATTGAAAACAAGCAAGTTTCTTTTATCTGCCGTTGTCTTTGAATGAAAATTCAAAATAATGAATATTTGATATCCGCAAACTCTCTCTGAACTCATCAATGCACATGATAATGGGTTCGATCTTAACTGAAGCGTCTGCTTTTCGGAATTATTTAAATCACACACCTCATTTTTTTGCCATTGGTAATATTGGTTTAAATGACTATGTCACACTAAAATGCATGTGTTCAAACATGATTATTACAAATTTATATTGATAATTTAGTAATAAGATCATTAAATATATAATTTACACATTTGAACATAATCTCTTTGTTTACAAGTTAATTGATTATTGTCAGTTTACCTCACATACAAAGGGTCAATCAACAAACATCGTACATTACAAGGATTAAGGGTCGTGATGCAAATTAACACCAATCTGCCACATTTGCACAGTATATTTCAAGTCTCAAGTCCTTTATTGTTTAGGCGAAAGATAGCCTCTGGCGTTAATCTCTTAAATATCTCTGTTGGTAATTAACAGGTCTGACACGTTCTGCTTTTCTAGACATGAAATAACAAGCGGCAAATCTCACACTTTCAATGCGCGGCAATTAAATTTTGCTAAAAAATCAATTGTTAAGATATAACCAATTAAGACCAAACTCTCACAGGATGTTTAGATTGATAAGGTGTCATGACATATTTATCTCTCAATGTGACTTACGTCTGATACTTTGTCGTTATGATATTAAAAGAAGTGAACATGTTGTCTTTTCTATTAGAATAGTTTGACACTTCAATAAGTATATGATAATCAGTATTCACCAAAACGGTATTAACTCTATGTTTTCAACAAAAAAACGTTTTAACATCAAAACCAAGTTTTGTCAAATTGATATTTAAATTCCAAAATCAAAAAAAATAAATTAAAATATGTTTATTTAAGGTTGTTTGTAAAATAAACTATGACGATTTTTTGTTTTAGCTGTTAATTATTAAACCTGTCTGAAAATTAAATGCTCAATATGTCAAGGCTACTTACACGAGAGATAACGAACATAAATGTAAAGTGAATATGAAGAACAATTCTTAAGTCAAAACAGTTGATCTAGTAAGACGACATCGGAATCAATTTCGAAATTATAGACCTCTTGGGGTGGAGTTATGCCGGATGATTTTAACAAATACTCTTGAATGTGCCAGTGTTTAGTTTTGAAATTTGGATGTGTGGTGAAAATCTGAGTTAAAGGATAACCTTCGTATCACAAGTAAGTTGATGTGTGGTGAAAATGTGAGTTAAAGGATAACCTTCGTATCACAGGTAAGTTGGGTTATAATACGGTTTGTTTGTTCGCAATTTATGATCTCCCGTTTCATTTCATGTATTGATAAGACAATGCAGGGTGAATTTGACAATTAATAGTTATACGATGTACGGTTTTAAGACAATTCGTTTATTCAGATCTATGTCTTTGTTTACTACTCAATTAAAACCCTAATGCTAATACACGATCATTGACGAAAAAGTACTCGTGGTTTTTTTTTCAACAAATATTAATGAAAATAGCTGTTTTCACAAATATCGTCAAAATTTCAAGCCGATTCTTACATATGAAAACATTTACAAATCCTTTCAAATTTACACGTTACGTCACTTACTATTTTTTTCAGAAGAATATTCTTATAATATGAAACATATCCAATAAAGAAAATGCACTGTCAATCCAAACATTGACTAAAGGATTGCTATTTCGAGAAAAATCGTCCCAATTTCAAGCCGTTCCTTTCATATGAACGCATTGACATACCCTGTAAATTCACGTGTTAAGTCACTAATTTATTTTTTTCAAATGGATATTCTTATGATATGAAAAATATCCAGTATAGAAAATTCACTGTCAATCTAAACAATGACTTAAGAATCATTTATTTCAAGGAAATCGTCCAAATTTCAAGCCGTTCCTTTTATATGAACAGGTTTACGCAATGACAAATCCATGCAAATTCACGGGTTAAGTTATTAATTTATCTTTTTTCAAATTGATATTCTAATGATATGAATCATCTTCAATAAAGAAAATGCGCTGTCAATCCAAACAATGACTTTAGGATAGTTTATTTGAAGAAAAACACCAATTCTAACAAGCGATCGCTCTTCACGCCCTTTACATGGCGCATTCAGTGGATCACGAGTGACGTCACATCAAAGGGAAGTAAGTCATACGAACTTTTATTAATCGATGCGCTATGACGGTGATTTATGACGTAATGCGTTATGCTAAAATGTTGCAAATAATTTCAATGTGATTGTTTTACTTCATATTTTAATTTTATGAAATAAACCCAACCTGTACATATGACCTTTAAAGGTCATATTTCCCGATAAACAAAATTTTCTTTAATTATGGTTTTTGAATTAGGTTATGGTTTCGTTATGACGGAGGTAATGATTTTTTTCTCATACAGAAGCGAAAAATGTTGTTTTTGACTACTTTTATTCACCTTTATCGATTTTTGTGAATGACTTATCTCCCTTGTTGTGACGTCATTTGTGCTTCAAAGTCATATGAACTATGAGTAAGAAGAATCTAGTTCTCAGTAACGACGGTGTTTTTGCACACATTTCGGACATTTTAAGTGTTGAATTGTGTTTTGGGAAACGTAAATTGGATATTGAATATGGTATTTTGACAGGTCTTCTGGTGTTATTCTGCTTTTGGTCTCAAAAATGCGAGTTTCTCCCGTTTTCCTACGAACATAAAAGCTGCAAAAAACTTTCGATAAGTAAACTGGACCGTGTTTACTTTACAAATAAGCAAAAGATATATTCCCCAAACAAGAACAGTAGGCTTTGTTACTTTCACTTCGAAGACGGCAAGTTTACACATTGTTAGGCGTTTTTAGAGAATTGATTTTATTGATCTTTAAATGATCGGACTCAATTCAAAGTAATTCATACAGGTGAAGACGCTTCAAATTCATTCTACTTATTGAGTAACTGTTATATTTCCCTTATTTGAAACACACCGACAACATTCACTTTACCTTGATGTATTGGTTTCAAGACTGTCAATGCAAACCAGACAAAGCTAATCTCACTTTCAAACACCAATCAAGCGATAAAGCATACAATCATGTGTCAAGACATTGGTGTGACGCGCAAATGTGTACATTGTATTTCGGAATGACCCCAAATATCTATCAAAAGTCGTTGTTTATTACCCAATGTACCAAGTTGCTAATGATACTTTAAGCCTGAAGTCCTTTTGTTACGCTGTTTCCCACATGATCTCAGGTAAAGGAACATATTTTCCAAATTAACGTTGTGGTGAACTGATGTTCGTGAATAAACAATTTCTGATTGTTAGTTTGGGGTGTTAGAGCCTCGTGTAGTCTTGCTAGATCTTTATATAGAATTTGCACTGTGTGAATGTAGTTAAATTCAAGAAAAGGATAAATCACGTTGATTACGTCTTTTTTGAAAGTTAATTTCCTTGAATGACTCTCTTACTCGCCAAGCTAGTTTTGTTTGGAACAGATTAACTATGCTACATACTTAGTTAGAAATACTTAATTAGGCTGCTTTACGATTATATTACGTAAGAATTTAAAGGGTTGCAAGAATATGTTAATTTCATCCAACATCATTAGTTATTGTATTGCCATGTCTTTGGGTTTTAAACGCTTCAATGCATCCTGTTCTTATTTGCAAAACTTGTTTTATGCTTTAACATAATTGTAGAAACGTTGCCATTGCACATAAATGAGACAAAACGAAAAATGTACGTTGATTGCTATGATAACAAACCGATTGAAAACAAGCAAGTTTCTTTTATCTGCCGTTGTCTTTGAATGAAAATTCAAAATAATGAATATTTGATATCCGCAAACTCTCTCTGAACTCATCAATGCACATGATAATGGGTTCGATCTTAACTGAAGCGTCTGCTTTTCGGAATTATTTAAATCACACACCTCATTTTTTTGCCATTGGTAATATTGGTTTAAATGACTATGTCACACTAAAATGCATGTGTTCAAACATGATTATTACAAATTTATATTGATAATTTAGTAATAAGATCATTAAATATATAATTTACACATTTGAACATAATCTCTTTGTTTACAAGTTAATTGATTATTGTCAGTTTACCTCACATACAAAGGGTCAATCAACAAACATCGTACATTACAAGGATTAAGGGTCGTGATGCAAATTAACACCAATCTGCCACATTTGCACAGTATGTTTCAAGTCTCAAGTCCTTTATTGTTTAGGCGAAAGATAGCCTCTGGCGTTAATCTCTTAAATATCTCTGTTGGTAATTAACAGGTCTGACACGTTCTGCTTTTCTAGACATGAAATAACAAGCGGCAAATCTCACACTTTCAATGCGCGGCAATTAAATTTTGCTAAAAAATCAATTGTTAAGATATAACCAATTAAGACCAAACTCTCACAGGATGTTTAGATTGATAAGGTGTCATGACATATTTATCTCTCAATGTGACTTACGTCTGATACTTTGTCGTTATGATATTAAAAGAAGTGAACATGTTGTCTTTTCTATTAGAATAGTTTGACACTTCAATAAGTATACGATAATCAGTATTCACCAAAACGGTATTAACTCTATGTTTTCAACAAAAAAACGTTTTAACATCAAAACCAAGTTTTGTCAAATTGATATTTAAATTCCAAAATCAAAAAAAATAAATTAAAATATGTTTATTTAAGGTTGTTTGTAAAATAAACTATGACGATTTTTTGTTTTAGCTGTTAATTATTAAACCTGTCTGAAAATTAAATGCTCAATATGTCAAGGCTACTTACACGAGAGATAACGAACATAAATGTAAAGTGAATATGAAGAACAATTCTTAAGTCAAAACAGTTGATCTAGTAAGACGACATCGGAATCAATTTCGAAATTATAGACCTCTTGGGGTGGAGTTATGCCGGATGATTTTAACAAATACTCTTGAATGTGCCAGTGTTTAGTTTTGAAATTTGGATGTGTGGTGAAAATCTGAGTTAAAGGATAACCTTCGTATCACAAGTAAGTTGATGTGTGGTGAAAATGTGAGTTAAAGGATAACCTTCGTATCACAAGTAAGTTGGGTTATAATACGGTTTGTTTGTTCGCAATTTATGATCTTCTCCCGTTTCATTTCATGTATTGATAAGACAATGCAGGGTGAATTTGACAGTTAATAGTTATACGATGTACGGTTTTAAGACAATTCGTTTATTCAGATCTATGTCTTTGTTTACTACTCAATTAAAACCCTAATGCTAATACACGATCATTGACGAAAAAGTACTCGTGGTTTTTTTTTCAACAAATATTAATGAAAATAGCTGTTTTCACAAATATCGTCAAAATTTCAAGCCGATTCTTACATATGAAAACATTTACAAATCCTTTCAAATTTACACGTTACGTCACTTACTATTTTTTTCAGAAGAATATTCTTATAATATGAAACATATCCAATAAAGAAAATGCACTGTCAATCCAAACATTGACTAAAGGATTGCTATTTCGAGAAAAATCGTCCCAATTTCAAGCCGTTCCTTTCATATGAACGCATTGACATACCCTGTAAATTCACGTGTTAAGTCACTAATTTATTTTTTTCAAATGGATATTCTTATGATATGAAAAATATCCAGTATAGAAAATTCACTGTCAATCTAAACAATGACTTAAGAATCATTTATTTCAAGGAAATCGTCCAAATTTCAAGCCGTTCCTTTTATATGAACAGGTTTACGCAATGACAAATCCATGCAAATTCACGGGTTAAGTTATTAATTTATCTTTTTTCAAATTGATATTCTAATGATATGAATCATCTTCAATAAAGAAAATGCGCTGTCAATCCAAACAATGACTTTAGGATAGTTTATTTGAAGAAAAACACCAATTCTAACAAGCGATCGCTCTTCACGCCCTTTACATGGCGCATTCAGTGGATCACGAGTGACGTCACATCAAAGGGAAGTAAGTCATACGAACTTTTATTAATCGATGCGCTATGACGGTGATTTATGACGTAATGCGTTATGCTAAAATGTTGCAAATAATTTCAATGTGATTCTTTTACTTCATATTTTAATTTTATGAAATAAACCCAACCTGTACATATGACCTTTAACTTACTGTATGTAGGTTTTTGATGTTCTCCAAATGTGGCTGGTTTACAGTGTATTTATAAAGTACATCCCTCCGTAACATGTATTGACCATTGTTGCATGTGTTGTAATGACGATGAACCTTAAAGGCCTAGTTTAGTCCTTCTTTAATTGACCCCCCCCCCCCCAAAACCAATAACCAGATGCCCACCCGGTGTGATGACCAGCTGTGATAATTAATTGGGATTACGTAATACCATGTATAGCACTGTGTCAAACTGATGGGTTTCTTTTGACATTTTTTTTAAAGAGGACATTTGAGCAGCAGAATTGATTTTTTTTTCAATTAGGCTTCAAATTTTTTTTTGGAAGTTTGAAAGGTTTTTTAGTAGGGTTTCCTTTTTTTTTCAATTTGTGCCTTATATAAAGATCATTTTACGTAATTATGACTTGCAGCATAGTTATAGTTCCTCTGTAGTATCATCATCATCATCATCATCATCAACATTATCATCAAAATCACCTACAGGGCAACAATACAGTTCCACAGCATGGAGCAAATTTCCTGTATATTTCTTGATAAGGAATGGGTGGTCAGATTATGCAATACCACAACCCTTCGGTTTCTCATGATGTAGAACATTGATAAGAAATACGTGTTTGGTTATAGCTTTCTTTATCTAAAACAAGGATTTACATGATTAATAGATTTTTCTTAATAAACTGACAAGAAATATAAAAAAATGAGTTAGTTGTTCAATAAACTAGCACTTGTCAAAGTTATAAAATGGATGATGATGATGATATACTATGGTGATGATGATGATATACCTCAGAGGAACTATAACATTCCCTGCTGCAAGTCATTCTTACATAAATAAATCTTTATTCAAGGTACAAATTTAAAAAAAACAGTCCCCTATTAAAAACCTATCCAAAATTCCAAAAATATATTTCAAGTCTTACATAGAAAAAAAATGTCATTCTGCTTCGATTTTCATAATGTGGAATATCAATAAGAAATAAATGTTGAATTCTTGATTTCTTTATTTAAAACAATGATTTACAAGATAAGTAGATTTTTCTTAATAAACTGTTAAGAAATGTGAAGAAAATAATAAGTTAGTTATTCCATAAATTAGCACTCGTTATACTTATAACATTGATGATGATGATGCTTTTGATGATAATGTTGATGATGATGATGATGATGGTGATTTTGATGATAATGTTGATGATGATGATGTTGATGATGATGATGATTTTGATGATAATGTTGATGATGATGATGATGATGATGATGATGAGACTACAGAGGAACTATAACTAAGCTGCAAGTCATAATTACGTAAAATGATCTTTATATAAGGCACAAATTGAAAAAATAGAAGAAAAACCTACTAAAAAACCTTTCAAACTTCAAAAAAAAAATTGAAGCCTAATTGAAAAAAAAATCAATTCTGCTGCTTAAATGTCCTCTTTAAAAAAAATTGTCAAAAGAAAACCCATCAGTTTGGCTATACATGGTATTACGTAATCCCAATTAATTATCACAGCTGGTCATCACACCGGGTGGGCATCTGGTTATTGGTTTTGGGGGGGTCAATTAAAGAAGGACTAAACTAGGCCTTTAAAGGCCTAGTCTTTGGAATGTCTGGTATCTTATCTCCCACTGGGCACCCTACAGGGCAACAATACAGTTCCACAGCATGGAGCAAATTTCCTGTATATTACTTGATAAGGAATGGGTGGTCAGATTATGCAATACCCCAACCCTTCGGTTTCTCATGATGTAGAATATTGATAAGAAATACGTGTTTGGTTATAGCTTTCTTTATCTAAAACAAGGATTTACATGATTAATAGCTTTTTCTAAATAAACTGACAAGAGATATAAAAAAAATAATGAGTTAGTTGTTCAATGAACTAGCACGTGTCAAAGTTATAAAATGGATGATGATGATATACTATGGTGATGATGATGATATACCTCAGAGGAACTATAACATTCCCTGCTGCAAGTCATTCTTACATAAATTAATCTTTATTCAAGGTACAAATTAAAAAAACAGTCCCCTATTAAAAACCCATCCAAAATTCCAAAAATATATTTCAAGTCTTACATAGAAAAAAATGTCATTCTGCTTCGATTTTCATAATGTAGAATATTAATAAGAAATACATGTTGAATTCTTGATTTCTTTATTTAAAACAATGATTTACAAGATAAGTAGATTTTTCTTAATAAACTGTTAAGAAATGTGAAGAAAATAATAAGTTAGTTATTCCATAAATTAGCACTTGTTATACTTATAACATTGATGATGATGATGATGATGATTTTGATGATAATGTTGATGATGACGATGTTGATGATGATGATTTTGATGAAAATGTTGAAGATGATGATAATGATGATAATGATGATGATGATGATACTACAGAGGAACTATAACTATGCTGCAAGTCATAATTACGTAAAATGATCTTTATATAAGGCACAAATTGAAAAAAAAAGGAAAAAACTACTAAAAAACCTTTCAAACTTCAAAAAAAATAATTTGAAGCCTAATTGAAAAACAAATCAATTCTGCTGCTTAAATGTCCTCTTTAAAAAAAAATTGTCAAAAGAAACCCATCAGTTTGACACAGTGCTATACATGGTATTACGTAATTCCAATTAATTATCACAGCTGGTCATCACACCGGGTGGGCATCTGGTTATTGGTTTTGGGGGGGGTCAATTAAAGAAGGACTAAACTAGGCCTTTAAGGCCAGGAGACACGCATGAGAGGTCCTGTCTCCCAAAATATAGAGGCCCCAAAGGGGGGCCAGGGCCTCTTTAAGTAGTAAATTACTTGTACCTACCTGTATTTGATAAAAGTGGTTAAACATACTTTTATTCTAATGTTTTTTGTGGCATTTTGATATTTAATCCAAATAAATTCATTTTCATTAGAAAATGGGCGCAGATAGTGTATCAAATGAGGCCCGAAAAGGGTTTTTCCCCCCAAAATATGACTTATTCAATCGTTTTTCTCTCTAGAATTATGCTAGTGTTACATTTAATGTTAACAGCAGCCCATTTAACATGCTTACATAATCTACAAGATTTTGCAGTTATAAAAAGTGAGAGGCATTTCCATGAGGCCCTGCATTTAGCAACTAATGAGGCCTTAATAGGGTACTTGAATAGAAAATAATTTGCACTTTTAAGTCTTCGTTCACTTTTAGTGTAACTTATAATAATGTGTAATAGTATGTAAGATCATTCTTTGTTATTTTATTAAGAGGATATTTATCAGCACTGGAAGGTATATTTCTATACCTTCATTTAAGGCCAAAAGACACGCATGAGAGGCCCTGTCTCTAAAATCATTGAGGCCCCAAGGTGGGGCCAGGGCCTTTTTCGTAATAATTTACTTGTACTTACCTGTATTTAATAGGAGCGGTTTATATACTTTTATTCTTATATCATTTGAAGTGAATTGTCGTTCAAGCTTAATTAATTCATTTTCATGAGAAAATGGGTGCAGATATTGCAACATATGAGGCCCGAAACGGGGTTTTCCCAAAAAACTTTTTCAATTGATTTTTTCTCTAGAATTATGCTAGTGTTATAGTTAATGTGTACAGTAGCCCATTTAACATGCTTATATAACCTGCAACGTTTTGCAGTTATAAAAATGTGAGAGGCGTGTCCATGAAGCCCGGCATTAAGCAATTATTGATGCCTTAAAAGGGTACTTGAATAGAATAGTTTTCACTTTTTGAGTCTTCATTTATTTTAAGTTTAACAGATAATAATGTGTATTCAACTGTATGTTAGATCATTTTTTGTTATTTTATTAAGAGGTTATTCTCAGCACTGGTATATAAATTTTCTTTAAAATTGTACCTGAGGCCCTTCATGCAACTTTATGTTCCCTTAATTATCATGTAAGAGCTAGATTGAAATTGTGGTATTTAATGTACTTAAAGAAACATGTAAAGTTATAGACATAGTAATCCCTAATCTGATTTTAAAAGTACAGTGTCATCTTTTTGTATAAGGTCTACGATAGAAGTGAGGGGGTCGGTGCACATACTTGGGTGTCTGAGTAATTCTTTAATAGAAGCATCAAAATAACTCTTGATACTTAAGTTATAGTTAATGAAGAATCTGTGCAAACATTTCAACATGCTGAGGCAGGAGGCCTGTCACAATCTAAATATTTTGTGTCAAGCCAAGCCTCGAAAGATGAAACATCATTCTATGCGCTATTATAAAATTATTAAGTATTGGTGTAAGATATTACAAACAGACAATATTATAATCAAGAAACTTTATATACTATCTTTGTCAGATTGTAACTTAGGGAAGAAAAACTGGGTGTCAAATGTTAAACACCTGTTAGATAACTTTGGATTTTCGATTGCTTTTACAAATACACCAACAATCTGCCTTAAATCGTTTCCAAAACTTTTCAAAAACAGAGTCATTGAATGTTTCATACAAGAATGGCAATGTTCCCTTGAGTCTAGTTCATCTCTTTCAGAGCTAAGATATTTTAAACCTTATTTTGAGTATGAACAATACTTAGACATTTTGCCGCCAAATCTTAGATTCTTTTTGTCGAGAATGAGATTATCGGCACATTCTCTAAGAATACAGACAGGGCGTTACACCCAGAATGCTATACCTCGAAATGAGAGATTTTGTATGTGTTGCACATCCCATGACATTGAGGACGTTTATCATTTTATTTGTATTTGTAAAGCCTTCGAAAAAATCAGAAAACAATATATAACTGAGTATTACTATAAAAAACCATCTGTTTTTAAGTTCAATGCTCTCATGTCTACAAATAATGAAGCTTTACTAATTAATTTGGCAAAATACATAAAAACGGCATTGGAGGCACGTCAACTATTCTTAAGCGTTCATAATCATACACAACAATCTTAATTACCTAGTTTTATTTATTTCTTCACTCTTTGATAATCAAACATTGTTTTACGTGTTTAGTATAACTTTCCTTAAAAACCACATGGTATAATACTTTGTACAAACTATGTATAATATGACTATGTACTATGTACTTGTTTAATAAAATATGTTCATGTTCTATGAACCTATTACAAAAAAAACAACAACTTCCAATTGTTTCAGAGCAAGTGTTCAAAGTTGAAGGATAGAATGCAAACAATGAAAAGACATTGAGCTTTTTCAATGATGTACATTTCTTATCAAAACAGGGACAGAGAACTAGACATTTTTTTCTGTCACAAAAACCATGCCTGGCCCCCATCACTAGCAAACAATAAAATGAGATCCGGCAATAAGTCCGACCAGTTGTTACCATTGCAAGAAACATATGAGGGAACACAGGAAGCTGGCCCAACTTTGACTGCAAAGTTATTGATGATGCAGCACTGGTCCAATCCTTGGATCCAAAGTTTGCATAAAAAAACTTACAGTCTTTAAGACTATGTTGTAATCGTGTTACCCATATGCCCATAAGCAGTTACAAACTGTTAACATGATTACTGTTTTGTTGGATGTGTTAAAAAGTTAGTCTGAAAACACACTCAAGGAAGTGTAGAGGAAGTGGTTACTCCATCAAGGTATCACCAGCAACAACTATACTTCTCTCGAACTGGAAAAGCTTTCTAAGATATGAGAACAACCAACATCATTTTATTACTTTCTTTTCTCTTTTTCTGGAAAGAATGCATGTAGATTATGACAAAGCATTGTTATCCACATACTATGCCCACGTTCTGAAGGCTCTTACCAGAGGCAGATTACTAAATGATGTTGCATCCAGCACATGCAATGGACAGCGACTGCAAAGATATTTGCATTGTAGCCTTAGACACGGATGTAGTCGTGCTGGCTATTGCTCTATCAAGCCTATATTCAGAGTGCTGTATATGGATTGCATTTAGCTATGCTAAGCATTTTCGCTACATAGCTACCCACAAAATTGCAGGAAAACTTGTAAAGGATGTGTTATGGGGTATGCTTTTCATGCACGCATTTACAGATTATGACAATGTATCTACATTCCATGGAATCGAAAATAAATGATCCTTTAAAATGCATCACCAGACATACATCTTCTTTGTAAGAACATATCAACAGCCCCTGTGCCATCTAAGAAGAAGACATATTGAAGCTTGAACAGCTGACTGTGATGCTATACAGCAAAATAGTCCCACGGAAAGAGTTAACGAAGCTCGAAAGTACCCCCCACACGCAATGCTCTAATACAGCACATAAAGTGTGTGCAGTTTATCAAAGTGGACACATGTGGGGTCAAATGCTGATAAAGGACCCACTGCTTCCATCACCCTCTGGATAGGGATGGATAAGGAACAACGCAGTTTGTTTCAAGATGGATAGACTTGCAGAAAGATTCTTATGCTTGTAGAGAGCTAATTAGATGTCATTGCAAGTCTACTTGCATGGGAAGATGTAAACGCTTCAAGGCTAACTTACAGTGCACCCAAGTGTGCTTCTGTTGAGGTTACTGTCCAAGTATATCATGACAAATGACGTACTGTAGAGCATAACATTCACCGAAAACTTTTTTACATTTAAGTTAAGCCAGATTGACCCGGAGTTTCCAATTTATTAATGTAGATGTGTACAATGTACATGAAAATTAATGAAACGAACTGTTTTATTCTACATTGCTTTAATGTGATACTGAACAGCAAACGTAACTGTTTTATGTTTATGAGAAAACTATAACCTAGATATATATCATTTGATTAATAGCTACTGAGTGTAGCTATGTTTGTTTTTCGTAACTAAGTTGCAGATTGCATCCGGTTGTATGTTTAATTAGTTTAGTCAAAATAGTTATTTCAAAATACTGATAGAATATAGAATCATTTTCTAAAATCATTTTATTCCATTTATATTTGCAGCAAACTGTTCTTTTCAATTATCTTTGTTCTAAGGCTAAAACTATAGAGAGGATTATTTGGTCAAAAATATACATTTACACCCCTAATGGGGCTCATTTTCTCAAGCATAATGTTGAAAATGCTCTGCACAAATTAAAATAAAGTAAGAAATAAATAAATCTGATACAAAAGTATCTTAATAGAGCATTGATGTTTTGCAAGCTCACCATTTCACATCATGTTCCATCAAAAGATGTGAGTGCATTTGAACGTTCATTTTGGTATTTTTATCAAAGAAATGACCCTCTTTAAAAATTAAAAATTGTCATTTTTCAAAGTTGGATGTTTACTGAAGAGACAATACTAACTTTCCACTTTTAACATTATGCACAGTCATTAAAACATTGAAAAGCATTGCATGGACTTACAAGATGATGGATAGTGTCCACTTTTAACTACACTTAATTGGTACCCCCGTTGGGGGGCTCATTTTATATAATAGGAAAATTATTTTGTATAATATTCTAATTTTCTTTTAATTATTATGCCAAAAACATGAAATAGACAGTCATTAAGTTAAACATAATATTGCAAAGCTTTTGATCTTAAAAAATTCACATCGAAGCCTTTAATTAATTATAAATGGTCTAAATTTACGCATTTTAGTCGTATTATTGGTACCCATTTGGGCCTCAAAACTCAGCTTCTTGTGTCTAATGGTCATTCAAATATATAAAACCATACAAAATATTATTGTATTTAACTGGTTATTAGTTATCCAAGTGGTCCAATGTCTTACAAGTGCTGTCATGACAACATATTGCTCCAAAAAAGAATAATTTGACGGCGTTCCCCATAGGGGCCTCATTGAAGAAGTAGTCGAGTTTGTTTACTAACTTTTTTTTTGAAATTCATGCTAAGTTGATATTTTGTAAAAGTGCCATACTAAATTGTTACATTAAATACAAAATAACCTGTCTGGGAAACAAATAAAAAACTTGCTTTTTATATTATGGTTTTGGGGTACCCCTTTGGGGCCTCAATATTTTGGGAGACAGGGCCTCTCATGCGTGTCTCCTGGCCTTAAATGAAAGGTATTGACCTAAACTATAAGTGTGCCAAATATGGTGCTTTTATACAAAAGTGCACAATCTGGCCTTTTTTGGGCTCTTACAGCTCCAACTAATATTATTAAATTTCTAAGTGAAAAGGCTTCCTTTGCGTATTTCGCAACTCTTATTTTTTTATTTTTATCTGTTTATTTCATGAGTTTAATAAATTTAAACACATTTGGTCTGTTATAGTAAAATTTTATCAAATACTTTTTCCGTTGATTATTAAAACAAATGCAGACACAAATAAAGTAAAAATCTTCGATGTCATTTAAATCCCAACACAAACAATATCATTCATTTCTATTAATTCTATTTCACCCAAACCTCCCTGTCTGCATCTCAAGGAGTGCGATGACGACCTCAATCTTGATAAATTGATTCTTAAGGACTTTGGCAACACGTCTAAATAAGATTTATATTCAAAGATTCGTTTTAAGACATTTGTAAGAATATAAACAATACATCTACATACTCTAAATAAAATGCATGTTACATATGTAATTTATTATATAGTATATGGGGTTATACATGGATTTTAGAGTCCATTGAATATATTCAATCAACGTGAACTATTTATAAGCATAAATGAGAAGACGTCCCAATACCGTTCAAACGATATGATCAAACTCCAGTGGAAACGCAATATTATGTTTTACTGCTCGGCTTGGGTAACCATACGTTTTTGTTGGTGAATTAAAGGTTGATACGTCCTTTGATCACGACTAAGCATTGTTTTTCATACAACAATGAAATGACCATTATCTGAAAACACATCAATGAAGAAAATAACAAGAGACAGCAGTCATGCAATTCTCAATAAATAAACAATATACATACTTAAAAATGAAATGCCGTTGGTTGGATGTTGTGATGGTTGTACATGGATAGTTAAGTTTTGATGCTTTTTCAATCACTTAAAAGCCGATTTTGCAATACGAACGAAAACTTAACAAAATACACTTACTCACGAAGTAGACTATTCGACGCTGTGGACTCGTTTACGTTAAGATATTAATAAAAAAGAATGATTGTATAAGTAAAATAATGTGTCTATGTATATATACTTAGACATCAGTTTTCAATGTTTGTCTTATAAACAAATGCCGATTGACGCCCTCTCACTTTCTAGAGACTTGGGACTCTCTCGACAAAAACAACCTATAGGAGAGTCTACTTTAGGACTAGAGTATTCATATTAGTACTTGGTAAACATACACATAAGCCCAGCAGACCGTGTTGTCAACGATTAGACTAGATCAGATTTTGACGTCACCAATAGGTCATTGGCTAACTCCAAAGGTTAATCTAGGAACTACTGTTTATACAGCATCATTAGTGTCTGCTTTGCTGGCTTATGTGTTGCATACCATCACTGTAGAACTAGAATGTCTTATTTCTTCCTTTCGTATGAGGTAGATAAGACACTTTAGGTTGGACTGAGGCTATATCAGAATCAAGCTTGTTTTGTCGAGGTGTGGTTACGTCGTCACTTAGTTATACAGGTGAAATATGTTGCTTTATAGAATGTGCTATGTACCTAGAAACATGTACTTGTATGCCAACAACGTGTTAATGTGAAAACGTATATAGTCATCATAGCACGAGTCATGAAAGGTTAATGCATTCTACACGTGTTGACTTTTGATTTTCTTTAGGATAAACGTTCATATGTTATATCAAATTATCCTTTCCTTCCTATTTCCGTGTATGCAATTCTAGCCCCCGCTTTGCCATCTATTTACTTATCCATGTTTTTTATCTCATTTCGTTCATGGTTCAAACCATTACCACTTCTCTCCCTTCTTTTCTTACCTTTCTTCCCCTTGAATCGCGTCGTACCTTCCTTGTCTTTATTCCACGGATTTCATCTTCGTGCCCTTTACATATACTTAATTGCGTTCAATATTTTTCTCTTCTAGTTTTAATAATTCACCCCTTCGGTTATATTGCTACGTCGTCGGGTCAGGATATACCAGAATATTTTACTGCTATTCAACTTTGTTTCCCGTCCATCACCTTACGTTCTTCATTTTACATTCCCGGCACATTTAAACCTTATACACTATTGTCAAATTCCTTTTCTTGCATGAATTACAATGCACTGTATGTAGAATACTCATAATTCTCCAGTTTGTAATTCATTCTTTGGTCGGATTGCATCGGTTGTTCTTAGTATACCTCGGTGTGGGCCGGAATATTAAGCATTGAACCGAATAGTTCCGAACCCTGACCGATTTTAACCAAATACAACCGAAGTAATCTGACTACATAATGAGTTTTGAAATGGTGGATTATGGGTACTCTACCTTAACTCAATCCCCAATGCTTTCCGTAACATTCGTCCATCCGAGTCCTTACGTTATGCTTCTCTTTTCCTCCCGTTTTAGAACCACACTTTAAATATTGTTCATCAGCGTTTTCCTGTCGCTGTTTCGCTTTCCCTTTACCTCTGTTCCCGTCGCTACCTTGTCTTTCTAGACACAGTTGTCAGAGGTATGCCTTGTTTAACTGGAACAAAGCAAACACATGTAAGACAATTTGTGTTGTAAATAGTCCGTATTCACTTTCCTTTTCGTATTAAATTGTTATGATTTATGGGCATCTGAAAATGTTGGTAATTCGTGTTTTAGAGATATATATGGTTGGTGTTTACATGATTTCGTAGGTTTTCCAAGGTCATTTGGAAGAGAAAAACATTGTTGTGTTGAAGGGTGGTAGATGGTGTGGGGTATCATTCGCCCTGTCCATGCGAGTTGAATACGTACCCGAATTCATTTACGTGTATATCTGTTCTAGAAAGCAAAGTCAAAAGTGACAAGACTAAGTTGTAAGGACTGGTTTCATAATAACTTAATAAGTGTTAAACAAAAAAGTTAACACGGAATATTTATATAACAGTGCCAATATAATCATTAATGATTGAAGAACCCTTAAACAACAATGCATAAAGAAGCCTAAAGACGGGTAGAACCATTTACATCTTTTAGGTCAGCTGGTCATTGCCATCCATGACTATTTAACTGGAAATGAATTTGAACGATATGTTTAGTTCTAAACACTTTTTGACAAGGAATCCTTTGTACCACACTGGATATTATAATTCGAATATACACGAAAGGTCACAATAGAAATAGGAAAGACTTTATTTCGGTTAAGTAAACATCGTGATATGAATGATATATGTCGAAAGCGTTGTTAAGCCTTGGTAAGAACCAAACAAATCGAACGAGACTAATAGATATATTGGTAAAGCGTCAGTCATTTTATGGTCACTTTACTTAACAATGATGATAATTCCCAATCTTTCGATTAAGTTTTAAATGAATATGTCTTGGTACAGAAGAATGAATAAACAATACGGCAATCTTAACTCATTACCAAACAATAACGATATTTTAGCATTTTGTTGCAGACAACTCTGGAAAACATTGTGGGAAAAGGAGAAATTGCTTGTGGTCGAGCAATTTCTCCTCTTATCACAATGTGTTCTATCCTATCGGAACAATATTTTCCAATTTCATCACATTTTGGAATGTCGTTTGCATACTCTTTCAATTTGGGACAGTCGAAAAGTTGGCCGAGAAGGGGTGTAAATCCCTCTTTGCAATGATGAAGATATAGCCGTTTGGGTTTAATGACGGAGAGCATTAACTAATTCCTGGAGATCTCTTGAGGGGTTCATTTGCATATTATTGGCAAGAGGCAAGGACCCTATCGACATCCGAGGAATGTTGGAGATTAGGCCGCATTAATTCGAGTAATTGTCGAAGAATCACTTGAGCGCCATGTTTGGTAGGCTATCAAGTTGGCATTTTGTCAGAACAGTTTTGACGAACGCCCCTTTTTCTTTCGTTCGATTTTACCCTTTTTTTCTCCGTCGTACATAAGAGTTTTGGTTAACGTCATAGCTGAATTTTTTTAAACAGGGGTGTCGAAGTCTGGTTTTGATTTACTTGTACGTAAATTTGTGTGTGTGATTGTCATGCTCATTGTTTTATAGAGAGTTTTAGTATAGATTCACTTGTCCGTTTGCTACATATGACATATGCATCCAAATAACGATTGAAATAATGTCCATTCATGTGTCCTCCTGCCTTTAACGTAAACAAATATCTCAAATTATGTTTCCCATAACAAAATACTCATTTGACTATTGTACCATATTTACTCTCGTTGATCTTTTTTAAATAAAAATGCTACTTAATCGTCATATATTCCCATGTATGATGTAAACATCACTCGGTCCATTAAAGTAAATGTTATGTCATGTTTAATGTTTTCAAATGATATAAACCAGAACGCAAATAACTATACATCATTTTTGTATATATGTTTCATCCTCATTTAGTGACAGTTCATTTTTGTAAAAGTCATGCTGAGTACTAAACAAAATCATAACTTCAAATTTTGATTTCCATTAACGATATTTATACCTTAATGTAAGGGAAGTTGGTTCGGTCGTGGAGGGCTGTGAGGTGTGTGCAAACACTTATTTCACCCCCTGTGTCGCATATGTTGGTAATGACTGGGACAGCACTGGCGAAACGGTTTTACTAAGTCTGTAAATTGAAAGTAGAATTCGATCAGTCGGTGGGTTACAAAAGTCATTTGAAATCAAATTAAAATGCATAAAAACAATTGCTGGATAACAGATTAATTTCAATAAAAACCTTTTTTTCTTACATGTGTAACTAACTAATTACTTAAACTGTGGTTTTCTGTCCGTTAACCGGTATTTTGGGTAAAAGCACTTTAGAAGAGTTCTCAAGGGACGCTATCCCTACCTAAAACTCAACAACCGGTTACAACGCAGTTGTTTCCCTTAGACTGTCTATGACTTAAAACTCAAATCGAAATCGATTTCTAAGTTTCCTTTCTTACACAGCATTACGTTAAAAAAGAGTCACACGTAGTTCATCAAAAGACTTATTGAAATGAAATAGCCAACCCCAAACTCATCCACTGGCTTTATTTCACTCTCCTCAAACCGTGGTCTCATTGCATACTTCTTTTCTAAGGTACCGTTTAAATAAACATTGTATGCTCAAAATTTGCGAAAGTTAAAAAAGACTTCTTATTTAAGATCAGGGTAAGCAATATTGCAAAGTTACACACCATTGGAATCGTCTCTCCGAGACGCTTCCAATGATATGGTACATTGTCATATTGAACTTCCATTTAAGAATCTATTAATGCTTAATCTGTTTTGACTTACGCAAATATTATCCTCAAGTCGTATAGTAAAACAATACTGAGCTGACCAGTTGATTGGTCACTGATCAGATATGTGGAATTCATTGTACTAAAAAAGAAGTTTGTTTATCATTGGAGAATTCTCCTGTCAGTCATACAAGTGTGATTTCTATCTTGTACACAACATTTAACCTATTACCAAACAATAACGACATGTTACCACATTGGTGCAGACGACTCTGGAAAACACTGTGGGAAATGGAGAAATTGCTCGTAACGAGCAATTTCTCCTTTTCCCACATTTTTTTCTTCTCTATCAGAATATTACTGTCCAATTGTATCACATTTTGAAATGTCGTCTGCAAACTCTTTGAATTTGGGCCTGTCGAAAATTTGGAGTTTGGTAAAAGGGCTAACCGAGAAACACTTATGTTTGTTTCCAGATGTATTCCATATAGAAACGTCAGCTGAGAAAATGCCTTGCACGCCCAAGCTTTAATAGTCTTATTGGCTAAACAATTTTCGTTTAAACTGGTTAGACGCATATTTGACGGATGACCCAACAAACCATTGCAAAAAAAGGAAAGGTGGTTCTAGAAAAGCCAGTTCTTTTGTGAAAATGGCTTCTAAATCACATTAAAAGGAGACTGATATTTTCATATATTACAATATTTTAGATGTTGTTACTTCGGATAATAATCGGATATAATCTATAAGCTTGCATTTAACGATACTAAATAAAGCAACGTTGTATCAAATACGGTCTGTAAAGATGTATATAAGGTTGACATATTTCGAGTGATTTATGACTTGAAAGATAATAAAGAAACAAGATTTCCATCTTTAGCCGCGTCGTTTTAAGAAAAAAATTAAAAAAGGACAATGCTTGCTTTAACTACCCACTGTATGAGATCTTCCGATGATAAACCTTTCAAAGTTACAAGTTTAAATATCTTAAGTCCTAAGTTCAAATTGGTAACAACTGAAGTAATTTTGTTGGTGAGGAGAGATGTTCCATTAATAAGGTAAAAGTTGTTTCTTGAAGAAGAACAATTTGTTTCAGAAAGATAACACATGGGACCAACGATACACACAGTATTCCGTCTCTTGACATATAAATGTCACACAACTACTCGATGCAAAGCTATGTTTATGTTCCATGTATTTAAAAGGAGGGATCTTTTTAATAATTGAATCATAGCTTTAATTGTCTTGTGATCAATTCTTGCAATGCTTTTCTTTTAATAATGCTACTTAGATTTGGTTTCATTCATGTCAATAGTGGTTCTTTTTTATATTCAATGTTGTGAATAAGTTTGTAAACGAGATGGAGATCATTCGTTTGTTGCTTAAGCCCTATATCAGGAGAGAGAGTATGAATTGCTGATCTACATGATCGAATTTTGCCTTTGATCATCTGAATAAGATTGGTAACTACCAGCAAATACAGAACGAACATTCTCATCGAGGTCGCAGTTTTTTGCCTGCTTGTTTGTTTTGAATTGAATCGAATCTTAGGCAACTTCTTTAAGGTTCGTGGTCACATTGGCAGAAGTTTGAAAGTTAAGATAAAATGTGGTTGAAACAATACAGTTTGTATATTGGTGTTTGATTCCCAATTAAAAGTAGCTATTGAAAGCACGACTAATTCAGAAAGCGTCGATTTATCTAAATAGGTATGCTCTGCGTTTGTTAGCTTTTAAAAGCGATACAACGCTTTTTAATTTAGATATTTATCAAATCACCGCATACAGGCCTTAAAACATTAAATGTTTACAAATTTTGCTTCCAATCACAATTTTCCTATGCGTATTATACAGCAATACAGCTGTTGTGCAGTTGCAATTAAGTTGAAACTTTCAATTTTACTCATTTCTGTAAACAAGCAGCTTTAAGTTGATGGCTGCAGAATAGGGCGTCTTTGATCAGTCTTCATAGCTGGGCTTATGCGGAACGCTTTGTTTCGCGGGAAAAAGGACATACCCTCTTTGCTCATGGTCCATGGACATTTGATGTTAGCCAGAAGGAAGATAAAACGGATCGTATAGCCAAGTTTATCCAGTGAAGCAAGCGGATTTTCACGGGTCGTTTTCACTTATATTTTTCCCTAATTGATCAAATATGTGATATTGCAACATTTGCCTGGAGGACCAGTCCGGTCCAATGCGGTTCATTAGATTAATAACGTTCAGATTTGAGAGATCAAAAACACGTCTGAAATAAATACTCGATACATTTTCTTGTTGATTGAGCTGCTTTAGGCTGCGTATTGAATCTTAAAACATATGATATGATGTTTCCGGTAAGATAATGGTTATATTAACATATTTCTATTGATTCTATTTTTGTAACGATTATTTCATTATTTCATTTCAATCATCAATTCTTGTTATAGTTATAAGAATTATCATCAATTTGATAGTCATTATTATCATCAATGTTCTATCTATCGGTATAAATATTTTGTTTTATTCTCAATTTCGAAAATTTTTGCCACTTTCTATATTGTTATTATCATCAATATCTCTATCATAATTGTTTTAATGATTATTCATGTCACCATTTTTATTATTTATTATCATCATTATTATAATCATTATTATTATTATTATTATTATTATTATTATTATTATTATTATTATTATTATTATTATGATTATGATTATTATTATTATTATTATTATTATTATTATTATTATTATTATTATTATTATTATTATTATTATTATTATTATTATTATTATTATTATTATTATTATTATTATTATTATTATTATTGTTATTATCATTATTATTATTATTATTATTATTATTATTATTATTATTATTATTATTATTATTATTATTATTATTATTATTATTATTATTATTATTATTATTATTATTATTATTATTATATTATTATTATTATTGTATTATATTATTATTTATTATTATTATTATTATTATTATTATTATTATTATTATTATTATTATTATTATTATTATTATTATTATTATTATTATTATTATTATTATTATTATTATTATTATTATTATTTATTATTATTATTTATTTTTATTATCATTATTGTTATCATTATCATTATTAGTAGTAGTAGTAGTAGTAGTAGTAGTATTTTTTTTTCATTATTATTATTGATTTATCATTTTTATTATTTAATATTTCAAATTGACGTTACATAACTGATTAAGTCGATTCCTGAAGGCGAAGCTGAAAACAAAACTCTCTGAATACAGGAAAATAGTCCTTGCAACATGTAATTTCTTCTGTCATATATAATAAATAATAATAATTATTATTATAAAAAATATATAAAGGAATAGTGACGTTGCCGCCTTACAGATTGTCTTTTAAAGCCTTACATATATGTGTTGAAATTTCTTGTAAAATTTACATCTTTATATTATTCTTATTTTAGATCGTCATGTTGGCAATACATAATTTCATGTAGTTCATTCTTATATCTATGTTCACTGAATTGTGTCAACAATTTACCTAATGGGCTTATAAGCCTTATGGAGTTATGTTAATAAAACTTCTAAACTTCTAAAATTTCTCGATTGATATCCAAATCATGCAACACGCTTGGGTTGGTGCATTTATTTGATGCTTTTGTAATCAGAACCACGCGCAGCTATCATTAATGTAATTGTCTAATAAAGAGTTTGAATTGCATTGTTTTGTATTGTATTGTATTCAACCAAATGGTTGTATTGGCTATATTGGCATAACAATGCAAGACAGTGTCTGGACAACAAAATCGCATAGATAGATTAATCCCTTTGTCAAAAGAAGTCTATTTCAAATGAACATGCCTATTATGTAACGATATATCTAAATATTCAAAGATTGTTGCATTTGAATAAAAAGTATTTATTTTTCCTGTTCTAAAAGCAATCATAAACGATGCAGCTCAAGGAGCACAATTTTCCAGTTTTACCCAATGGACCTTTTATTTTTGACAAGCCCCGTACGCAAAATTCCTAATCCGGGGAGTCGAGGTCTATAATTGTCGTAGATCCCCCGCCAACATAGACCAATTCCGATAATCCACGAATTTGGGCAAATAAAATCAATAACCTGCCGAATACGACCCGTCAACCCATTACCAAACGATAGCGACATTTGACCAGTGTGTTGCAGAGGACTCTGCAAACATTGTGGGAAAAGGAAGAAATTGTAACGAGCAATTTCCCCACAATGTTGTCCACCCTATCAGAAGAATATTTTTCAATTCCATCACATTTTGAAGTGTCGTCTGCAAACTCTTTCAATTTGGGACAGTCGAACATTATGCGTTTGGAAAAGGGTGGAGTCGGGGGTTTACACATAACCACGGAGATACGGCCTAATTAGTATGCATGACGAGTAATTGGGCTGGTTTGAGACCATCTGTCTATTAGCATTATTTGCTCTGTCTCCGGACAATAGGATAAAGTGGTCACCCGGTCAGTCTTACCTAAAATAAACATTTCCATCGATCGCATTAGTACTGACAATGGTTTAAGCATCTCTGAGATTAGGGCCCGTATTCTGGAAACATTACGACTGTAAACATATACTTAACCCTTTACCAAACGCATTATATTAGACTGTCCCAAATTGAAAGAGTTTGCAAACGAGATTTCAAATTGTGATGAAATTGAAAAACACGCTTTTGATGGGGTAGAAAAAATTGTGGGAAAAGGAGAAATTGCTCTTAAAGAGCAATTTCTCCTTTTCCCCAATGGTTTCATAAGTCGTCTGCAACTAAATAGGCAAATGTCGTTATTGTTTGGAAATGGGTTAAACAGTTACTTTTTATTACGTACGAGTAACGTATTCAGCCTAGTAAGATAGATCGGTCCTATTCTTGACGTCGCTTTTTTGGATTATTCATTTCTTCGTCAAAGACAGCATTTAGAATCAAAAGCATTGTTCAAAATTTTAAGCATGAAAGTGGAATGCGAGTTGATTTCTATATCGCCACTTAACTTCGATGCTCACACCAATACTCAAAGTTGATCAATGATTTCGAATTAAAGCAAGATAGTTAACTTAGTTACATTTCGAGAACACGTGTCCAGGCAAAGTACCACAACCAAATTTTTGCAAAGTACCACGACCTAATTTTTGCAAAGTACCACGACCTAATTCTTGCAAAGTACCACAACCAAATTTTTGCAAAGTACCACGACCTAATTTTTGCAAAGTACCACGACCAAATTTTTGCAAAGTACAACGACCAAAATTTTGCAAAGTACCACGACCAAATTTTTGAAAAGTACCTCGACCAAACTTTTCAGAGAGCTGCGATTACTTTAAACATGCTTATATGACCATGAGTATATGCTTTTATTGTCATTAAGGTTTTACATCGGGTAAACAATATGTTGGTTGTTTTGCAGGTCGTTAGTGATGGAGGAAGACCCTGATGAAACTCATAATACGGAATGACCAAGGTGGTTGAATCCATTGTTTTATTGGTAAGCTAACACAACACATATTGATTAGGAAGATCAAAATATTCAGAGAACACAATCTTTGTGACATTGTCTTTAAGCGATGACAACCTTGATGTCGCTGTATTATATCATTAAGACTTGAAACAATCCTGTCTGGGTACAAATATAGCGTTAATGTGTGTTGTAAATTGGGGTCAAACAACGAACGTATATACAACAAAACAAACATAATCACATATTACAATAGCTGAACTCGTTTTAAAGATAAAAGCAGGTGCTTACGTATATGATATTTGCAAGAATGCAGAATATTATATTGCCCGAAATATTTTTCAAAATAACTTCCCTAACTTTACAACATTCAGGCTCGGTCTCTAAGACCGTTACATGTCTTCAGTAACGCATGCGTAGGCAACACTCTTGGTAACGGATAAAATTAATCAACGACCAGGACTAATGTCCGTTGTCAGTTTTACGAGCTCACAGAGACCATACCGTAACAATAACTGTTTCTATCGCTACAGAAATGGCCCACATCAAAGCGACGTAGGGCGGGGAAATGGATGTGAAACCCGCCGCCTGTCTGACAATTATTGCGTCATACGGGTCGACTTGGACCATCTGTCGACGTTACGCCTCTCTAACCGTAACCAGGAAGGTCCGGGAATCCGTATTTATGACGTCATTTTGTTTATGCGGGTAAACGGTTTTCTTACCCCAATCGGAACTACTCGGGTATTTCCGTGAGCTGTGAAATACACCTCGGATATAAGTGTAGGGTTGCAATTTTTCGGGTAAATCGGCATCCGCCGATGAACACCTTTTCTAAGCGTGCATGTTAAGTAGTTCAATGTGTATGGAAGTGTTGGACATCCTTTTAATCACTTTTGATCAGTAACTCATACCAAATGGCGAACTTGTTGTTGTGACATGTATACTTGTTTCCCTTATCAAATTTAACGACTTTTTGGATTTTACAGTCAATATCTATTTTTAGAAACGAAAGAAAGTGACGTCATTCTCGCGGGAAACAATATGGCGTCATCCCTATTATTTCAGAGGTGTTTTCTATTGGATAAACCCGATGTGCTCAGATTGTTCTTACCCCTCGATGGTGGGGCCAAATTGAAAGCTGCAACTCGGACAGTTTTAACCCTTAGAATGCTTGGTAATTTTCTTAAAACAGATTTTTGTGTCGCCTGCTTTCCAAGACTTTAAATACCTGATTAATTTTGTTGAGGGAAGATACTGATAGTAGCAAACAAGTGAGATCACAGGCCAGTCGCCAATTTACTTTAATGATATTGGATGATGACAAAGGTATAGATTGCTGAATTAAAACAATTGATCATTTTATCACAGTAGTTTCAAAAGTCAAATGCAGCAGATACTAGAGAGTGAAGGATCATCGACAAAGCAGTTATATTGCAATTTCCGACTCAGTATTGGTGCTGGAGCACCCCAAACCTAACTGCCCATGAGGAGACCTTATAGAAGAACAGAACAGAACATATTTCATTTTACGACTTATACATAGTAAGTACATCATCATACATACATGGCATGAAAAACAAATACAGTATATCACATGATGTATGAAAAACAAATACAGTATATCACATGGTGTATGAAAAACAAATACAGTATATCACGTGGTGTATGAAAAAGAAATATGAGGATGCATTTAGAGAGAAAAAAAACACTAAACAATTGAATATGTAAGGCAAAAAGCGTCCTTTGCGTATATTTATATTTCTTGATTTTAAAAGTTCAGTAGATTTACACATATTTGGTCTGTTATACTAAAAATTCTTCAAATACTTCTTCGGTTGATAATTAAAACAAATGAGGTCACAAATAAAGTTATTTTCATCTTCGTCGAATCACAATATAAGCAATATCGTTCATTTTTATTTATTCTATTTCGTCCAAACTGAGCTGGTCAAGTTGCTTAGGGCTATGGGGACCCATTGACATTCCATTCCACCTATTTACAGGGTAGTATTTATCTTGTTCTTTCCCTGTTAAACTTTCACATCGGATTCGTCGTTTCTAGAACGGACATTTATACGATATAAAAAAATAAAACATAAGGTTGAATTCTATGTTTGAAGTTCATTAAATAACCGAGTGATGTTGCAAGTTTATATATCTTGCAGCTGTGCTCATCTCAGCAAATTATGTGAAAGAGAAGCTTCATTCCTCTAGCAAATGGCTGATTCTGTTTTTTCTAAGACATTTTAAAGCTCAGTATACAATCCATAAATCTTTAAAGGTCCGTTAAACCATTGAATTTAGACAAAGACGGCACAATTTATCTTGTTAATATTGGGTATAAAGACATAGATTAAATTGGGATGAAGTAAACAAAATTGTAACGAGTCCTTAAAGTCAAAATGTCTACGTATAATTTCGTAAGAGTAACGTTTAGACAATTTAAATGTCTTTTGCATCGTTTCAGAAGTGACAGCCCCTCCGACAGTTGCAATATATAATTCAACCCTAGCAGTTTATTTCGAATTTTGAATCATTTTATTGCTTTTTAATTAGAACTCCACTCAACACATCCTGTTCATAAAGGGAATCTAACCAATGTCGTCCAAGAAGGAGACCATCACCATATCCATGGATAGTTTGTTTGTTTCAGGGCTATGTTGCCTGGAATTGGGAGGACGCCAAAGCCTGTTGTAGGTAAGTACGTTAGTAAGTAAATTGTTTATTATTGTGACATGTACATAACAAAATATGTATGGGCCGCGTCACGCGAAAAGGGGCACTCGGACATATAAAAAAGGCGCTGATTCAGCTCTATCTTAGCGCTATTATTCCAGCATCTAGTCACGAAAGTTATCATTTGTATTTATTTAAAGGTATAACTGGATGTCCTCTAACATGGCAAACAGTGTAGCCCCAGACCAGCCGCCACGTCACTGACGTGGTGGCTGGTCTGGGGCTACACTGTTTGCTGTGTCCGAGTGCCCCTTTTCGCGTGACGTGGCCCATATGTACATTGTAAATAAACAAAATAATAAAGCACCCGGCCCAGCGGGCCTATAAGTCATCAGGATGGAAAACCTTCGATAAATCTGTAATTGATAAGGTATATACATGAAGGTGTGATGAATACCGTGTTGTATGGATTGCATGGATTGCTGCAAATAACCATGATGATCGCTGATCTGGCATTCCTTTCAATTTTTGGGAAAAAATGCATGATTTTAAAGAATTTTCCAATTGGGAAGGTGCCTTTTATGGGCCCCTGTTATATAACGTAAAATAGCTCTGTGTCATACAAATCGAAATACCTATACCGGAGACCATCAACACAATTTTGATGGCTTGTTGAGTGCGTTTGCAAATTTTGAGTGATGTTTTAATTATTGGTCAAGAAAAGAAAAACTTTTGGTATTCTGCAAATCAAACATAGGATTACTGCTCGTGTAAATCAAAAAACTATTTCGGGATTTTGAACCAACACGGAAAGAGGCTATACGATTTCAAGTACTTTAACCCATTACCAAACAGTAACGACCTTTGACCAGTTTGTTGAAGACGACTCCGGAAAACATTGTGGAAAACATTAAAGAGCAATTTCCAATTTTCTCACAATGCTTTCTGCCCTATCAGAAGATTAATGTTCCATTACATCACATCTAGAAATGTCCTCTGTAAACTCTTTCAATTAGGGACAGTTGCGAATTTAGCGTTTGGTAAAGGGCTAAACATTTGGCCACGGAGATCTTCTCCTTGGATAAGGTAGATCCGATTCGTTCATAACAATACCGTCTTGCAAGACAAACTGGGTCCCTATGAATCTGCTGAAGCTTAGTTGTCGATACAATTCTAATGACATAGATTAATATGCTAAACAGCCGTTCGTCGGCTTCCTTTTATGAGTTATTTGTTAACCCATTACCAAACAATAACGACATTTACCACTTTTTTGCAGACGACTCTGGAAAACATGTTGGGAAAAGGAGAAATTGCTCGTTACGAGCAATTTTACCTTTTCCCACAATGTTGTCTACTCTATCAGAAGATTAATTTCCAATTCAGTCTCATTTTGAAATGTCATCTGCAAAATCTTTTAATTTGGGACAGTCGTTTGGTAAAGGGTTATATATGTCCGTTTGTACATATACAAGCCTGCACACATGCTTGTATGACAATACTTTGTTATGTATCTTTTAAAAGACTCCTTTTTGCCTGATGGAGTTGAATTAGACCAAATCTTATTGTTTTCCAACATGATAAATGAGTGTCCCGTAGGTCATAGGGAACCGCTGTGTAACAACCCAGTATGTAATAAAGTTGCACTATGTAATAATTATTACAAAACGGGTTGAAAGTTATTACATTTTGCGTTTTTCGATGCGAACCCACTATGTAATAAAGTTGCATAATGTAATAATTATTACAAAACGGGTTGAGGCGTATTACACTTTGCGTTTTTCGATGCCAACCCGTTATGTAATAAAGTTGCAATATGTAATAATTATTACGAAACGGGTTGATTTTTTTTTTCAAAGTGATTTTTTCTTTACAAACCCGATATGTAGTAGTATTCATAATGGTAACATGGTGATATTTTCACACTAAAGGTAGCCTCTTCCAAGCCAAAACAGGCTTATAAGCAAAAACCAAACGTTGATAAAATCTTTGTTTGAGCAATTCTAAAGCAAGGAAACCGTTCCGAATGATTAAACGTACCAGAAACAGTCAAACCAAGTATCTAAAAAGCCGAAATGGGCTTATCAACAAATTACAAAAAATATTTCAAATGTCTGTTTTAGCGTTTAGATACTAAAAATCCCATCGCAAGTGGCAAAAAGTACCGAAAAAAGGCCAACAGAGATGCTTGAAAGCCAGCATAGGCATATCAGCAATATGTAAAAATATCAGAAAACTTGGTTGTTCGCGATAAATGTTTCAGATATGGCACACATATATGGCAGAACCTTTCGAAACGAGACACATAAAGTTATTTTCGGCAAGATAAAGCTTATCAGCGATACTGAAATGGACTATAATATCTCTTTTTCTGATGTAAGTGAAACACAAAAACCGATTGAATACGACCAAAATATGGCGAGAACCTTTGGTGAACAGCATATATTGGCGTATAAGCAATAAGATCAATTGGCTGTACAAGTAATATGATAGTTAGGTTTAGCACAGTGGTCAATGCCATGAACATACCAAACATAGCAAATGTCGTATGAAGATTTTCCGATGACAAACTTAAATGATGACTTCAAAAGGGGTAACTCTATGGTTTTATTTCAAAGTGCAGTTCTCTAAGTAAAGCCGTATTCTTATAACGTTGCACTATGTAATAATTATTACAAAACGGGTTGAATTTTATTACATTTTGCGTTTTTCGATGCCAACCCGTTTTGTAATAAAGATGCATTATGTAATAAAATATATGAAAAGGGTTGATATTCTACAAAGCGAACTTTAAGATGTTATAATATTCATAATGGTTACGTGATGACATTTTCACACAAAAGATAACCGCTTCCAAGCCAAAAGAGGCTTATGAGCAAAGGTCAGAAGTCATCGGAAAACTTTAGTTGAGCGATGTTCAAGCTAGGATGCCGTTCCGAATGACTCAATGTACCGAAAAAGATTAGACCTAGTAACTAAGATAGCCGAGGGCTTATCAGCAAATTACAATGGCGATTTTATTTATCTGTTTTAACACTTTTATGGTGGGAAATCTTCACAAATAGCAGCACATACCAAAATGAAATTCTCAAAGTAAAGCTGTTTCCTAATAACGTTGCACTATGTAATAATTATTACAAAACGGGTTGAGTTTTATTACATTTTGTCTTTTTGGATGCCAACCAGTAAAGCAATAAAGTTGCAACATGTAACAAAATATGCATGCACAATTTTAACCAAGTACAAAATACGACATCATTTGCTTAAATTCAAAACAAGACATATGAAACTCGGTCAAAGACCTTACAAAACGACACCAAACACGAATGTGATGTATCAACCCATTACAAACAGTAGTTCATAAGATACAAAGTTGCACGTAAAAACTAAACCAGGATTTTCTAAGCACGAAAGGCCGCGCATAATTTGCTTAAATTAAGATCAAGAGATTTGAAACTTTGTCAGGTACCATAGATTATTTCATGGTCTCTACATGATGACACTAAAGATATTTGTGAAGTATTAACCCATATCGTACTGTAGGTAATGAGATGCAATCTTGCACGTAAAAACTTAACCAAGATGTGACGCCGACTCCCACGTTCGAATGAGAAGTATTGCTCTCACTATATCCGAATAGTCGAGCTAAAAACGGATTAGCATTGAAAAACACACAATGTGATGAAACCTCAAACCTTGTTGTTACAATCAAAGTACTAATAGTACTAAGAGATGGGTCTTGTTGTTTGAACTAGGATGAAAAAAAGAAGAAAGAAGACAGACAAAATCTTAACTACAGACATTAAGTTCAATATTTAAAGGGACTCTCTCAGAGATGGAGATTTTTCTTTTTAAATAAATCGTCTTCTAAAAATAACAACAAAGATTTCTGAAGTAACATAGAACTAGGCTATTGACAGCTTCCCAGCCCTGCTCGTAACTATACAAAGGGGATCTAGAACATTAAAATCGCAGATATCTAAGGGCGGGTTTATTTTGTAAACAACGTCTTAACTTAGAGTAAGAGGTGGTACTCATCAGTCTAACATCACCGCCTAGGCGTTTGTCATTCGGTGAGCATGATAAATCCAGGGAAACAAATAAGCATTATTTATACATAGGATATTAAGATACATCTTCTGAAAAGGTTAACCACGGGTATTGTCAGAAAAACAAGATTAAAGACTTAACAGAACAAATGCCATTTCAAATCAGATTATATATTATAATTTTTTCCTGGAAAGGAATTTTTATTTGACAACTTTAATCATGTGATCTTAATTATAATGTGAAAATTAAAAAGTAAAGGGAGGTCATTGATATGAAAATATGTTTAGTTGTCACGTAACAGAAGCAAACTGCGCGGGAAGAAGAATTCTCCCTTTTATTTATAAACCGGCTTTCCCAAAGATGATCAGACAAACGCGATGGCTCACTGCATGTTAATTAACGAAAGCACGGGGTTTTAGCAACTTATTTGTAAAGAAATGGAAAACGGTCTTTAGTTTAGTGACAAGGACTTTCAATACCAATGTTTTTACTTTTGTAACTCCAAATACACACAGCTCTTAGAGAGCGCCTTTAAGTGTCTATAGAAAAGTGTTAATTCATTGGTCAAGATAACGTCGTTTGTACCAAGAATCCTAATCTAGAAATCTTGTTCCTGAAATTGTTTTATCTTCAGGAAATTATACCTATATTAAACATTTAACAAACAACAAATGTTAAATCTTTTTAAGTTCAAAAGAAATGCAGACACAGTTTAGTTTGTGACATATATGGGAGATGTTTTAGGAAAGGGTAGAAAATATTGTAAGAAAAGCCTCTCCCTTTTTCCTTTACATGTACTTTGCATCGGATATACGTGTACTGTATAGTTTACTCGTCATTTTGATATAAAGACACTAAAAATATCGTAATCTTTGAATGCATTTGATATAAAAGACGTCATGTCAAAATAATTGTCATAGGAAGATCATCTGCTGTAAATGCATCTTAATAAGTTTTCATCAAGATTTTAAACCATGACATAACCACCCCACTTCCATAAATACTTTAACTTTACAACTGTATTTAGTGATTATTTTGGTATAGGCATTCCATAAACCATATTATAGTGCATGTAAAGTCGCGGCCAAGTATAAAAAAAGATATACCCTTATACAAAGGCTTGTGATAATGTATCCATCCGCTAATTTCATGTACACTTCGGTCAAGTTAAATGTATGGATAAAACAAATATAATACTTTTATACAACATATACTTTAACTGAGTAACTTCATTTGGCGCCTGGTACAGTTTGAGTATGACTATAGTTAAGGTTTCGTTATAACTTTAATCAGGATGCTACAACGACAAAATGTCAATCAACGTTTTTATCATTGTACACGTGAGAAGCAGATACAGAAAGAAGAAGACGTCATTAAATATAATTTGATTTGGGTTTATTTCTATGAGTTAGTGTTGCCTTGTAATTTTTTGTACAACTCGAGCACAATAAAAAGCAACTGATCTGATCTATACCGAGGTGTTTGTCATACGCACCTGCATGCGTCGAAACGTCACGATTGCTAGAAAAATACAATAAACTGCTAAAGTGGTTCCGAGCTAAAAAAAATACAGTGTGTTTACAAGTCAAGAGAAATCCGGATAACCTGCTCCGTACGACAGCATAGACAGACCTAAAAGGCCAGTCAATTACTATAAATTGCAATATTGGTAAAGACCCATTTTACTTTGCGATTTGCATTTTGAAGGAATATATTGTAATTCTTTTACGAAAATGATTGGTTGGGACGGTAGTTTAAGGTTCATGGAAGATCGTTAAGGACGCAGATGGTCTGTGTATTTCCTTATTTTGGTCGTTTGCAAGCTTTTTCAGTATAAGTGACGCATATAATCTCGAAAGAGTTGTCGATAAAACAGCGTATTCGACTATTCGATAATGTCGGAGAGAGGTAAATGCCAGTGAAATATTATTTGTTTCAGGGACGGTGGACCTTACAAAATGAATAAGGTGCCAGGATTAAGATAATTCCTTTCATAAGCTGTTGAGTACAAACTTGCATGCACAAACTTTAAACAAACTTTTCTACGTACAAAAGGCCACATAATCTGCTTAAATTCATAACCAGAGTTATGAATACTGTACCTTAGACGATGACTCTTAACCCATGTGTAAAGTACCATACCATTCAATACTGTAGTTAATGAGATGCAAACTTGCATATACAAAATTAACCATAAAGTCCAAAGGTAGCGTGATTTGTTTGAATTTAAAACAAGAGATATGACACTAGGGGCCCGTTTTACTAAACAGTTTACGCTTAAGATTTGCGTAAGTCTGAAACAACAAGTCCATTTATTTCAGTATTTGGCAAAGCAATATTGCAAAGTAACACATCATTGGAATCGTCTCTCCGAGACGCTTCCAATGACGTGTCACATTGCAATATTGTACTTTCATTGAAGATACTATCCATGTTTATCAATTTTGACTTACGCAAACATTTTCCGTAAGTTGTTTAGTAAAACGGACCCCTGGTCAGGGACCTTAAAGTACAATCCAAACAAATGTGTGAAGTGTCAGTCCATTCCATACCGTGGTTTTATTAGTTACAAACGCATGTGAAAAAAATGACCCAAAGTACAAAAGGCCGCATAATTTGCTTCAATTCAATACAAAATATATGAAATTTGGACCTTAGATTATGACTATGAACACAATTGTAAAGTATCAACCCATTCCATACAGTAACTCGTAATTTACATACTTGCTGTTAAAAACTTAACTAAGGTGTGACGCCGACGCCCGGGTGACAAGTATAGCTCTCCTTATTTTTCGAGTAGTCAAGTTAAAAAGTGATAAGTAAAATCATTTTTCATATTGATAAAAGGACCGTTTTGGTCACCAAACAATGGTTTGTGTCTATTTTGTAAGGCTTGTTCAAAGCTGAGCCATTTTAAAACTGAATATTGCCTCTTTTGACCTGGAAGAGATTATCCTTTGTGTGTAAAGACATCGGTATTTGACCGTTATAGATTCTTGTTACATAATGGGTTGGCATCTAAAAATGCAAAACGTAATAAAACACGACCCATTTTGTAACAATTGTTACATACATGTAGCTCAACGTTTAAAGAAAACAGCTTCTCTTGCACTTTGCTGCGCTACCATTTGCGAAGTCTTTCTCACTATATAAGTGTATCTAACAGATATATACAATCGCCTTTGTAATTTGCTGATGCGCTCGCTTCGGCTTTCTTAGTTACTTGGTTTAACTTTTTGTCGGTACATTGAGTCATTTGGAACGGTATCCTAGCTTGAAAATTGCTCAAACAAAGTTCTGCTCATGAGCCTTTTGGCTTGGAAGAGGTTACCTTTAATGTGAAAATGTCACCACGTAACCATTATGAATTTTATAACATAAGTGGTTTGCATCTAAAAATTCACTTTGTAGAATATCAATCCTTTTTGTTTATCTTATTACATATTGCAACTTTATTACATAACGGGTTCGCATCGAAGAAAGCAAAATGTAATAAACCTCAACCCGTATTGTAATAATTATTACTTAATGCAACTTTACTTAAAACAGCTTTACTGCAAAAATAGAACTCTTTTTTCATGCGTGCTGCCATTTGCGATGTTTTTCTAACCATATTAGCTCAAAAACAAACATACAAATTCATTTTTGTAATATGCTTATAAGCCCATTTTGGCATTCTTAGTCACGTTCTTTAGGTACATTGAGTCATTTGGAACAGTATCCTCGTTTAAAAATTGGGGAACAATCAAGTTTTCTGATATTTTTACAAATCGCTGATATGCCTATATTGGCTTTCAAACATCTCTGTTGGCCTTTTTGTCGGTACTTGTTGCCACATGCGATGCTATTTTTAGCATCTAAACGATAAAACAGACATTTAAAATATTTTTTGTAATTTGCTGATAAGCCCATTTCGGCTTTTAAGATACTTGGCTTGACTGTTTGCGGTACGTTTAGTCATTTGGAACGGTTTCCTTGCTTGAAAATTGCTCAAACAAAGATTTTAAGAACGTTTGGTTTTTGCTTATAAGCCTGTTTTGGCTTGGAAGAGGCTACCTTTAGTGTGAAAATATCGCCATGTTACCATTATGAATACTACTACATATCGGGTTTGTAAAGAAAAAATCACTGAAAAAAAAATCAACCCGTTTCGTAATAATTATTACATATTGCAACTTTATTACATAACGGGTTGGCATCGAAAAACGCAAAGTGTAATACGCCTCAACCCGTTTTGTAATAATTATTACATTATGCAACTTTATTACATAGTGGGTTCGCATCGAAAAACGCAAAATGTAATAAACTTCAACCCGTTTTGTAATAATTATTACATAGTGCAACTTTATTACATAACGGGTTGTTACACCGCTGTCTGTGAAAATCCTTCTTGCGGAGGAACGTATGTAATTGTACCGCAGTATTTCGGTCGTTCAATTCCTGACAGAACATGCAAAGATGTCCGATTTATATTCCCAAACATGTTCCAGAGCTTTTACCTTAAATTACAATCTTACGAAATAGTATTGTATTTTAACCAGGTATGTGATAACAGTCCCTTATTATTCAAGTCTAATGATATGGTTCATGTTTTACTCTGTACATATCGTGTGCATTTATATGCTTTGTATATTATGTATGTTCACGATGATGATGAGACTCTAATTAAGATATTTTACATAGAGCATGTCACAATCACTATTTAATTGCACAGTTTAACACCAACAACATAATAATGTTCTGGTTTCATTCGGAGATCTTCGCCAGCCAATCAAATTTAGGAAAAAAACACTTACGTCATCGTCACCATGAATACGTCATTATCTGTTTTTCTTCTATGATTCTGTATTCATCGACCTCTTTGTATCAAAATGAAAAATGCATTCAAAACAAATACTGCGTTAGTTTAAACATATTTCAAAATATCTTTTAACATTTGGATTTGAACGGGATCAATAAGCTTATGGTGTTAACCATCTAGCTTAAGCATGCAAAACCCACATGGTGGTTTTAATGAAAGTGACTAATACAACAAACCATGTACAAGAACGTCGTACATGTATACTGAAACGAACCTTTTAGGGAACTAAAAAGTATGCGTAACGGCATGATAAAACAAAATTATTTTCAATTAATGTTTTGATATAGTGATATCCGCTGTGTGGTACCCTGTCGTACTCTGTAAGGCACGTATTGGCGGGGAAGGAACTCAAGACTCTAATGTTGGACCATTTTAGCATGTAATATGGTAATATCATTTTGTTTTAAATGAATGTATAGTGTATGAAAACAAACTATATATTTGACATATTAAACTGCTGGTGAAGGGAAGCTGAAGAAATACTTTCAGCATTAGTAAATTCATTCCCTATTTTCTTTCAAACTCAGATTGGCTTATCTAATGGTCTTTTGAGATAGTGTATCCTATTGTGTGATTATGTTTCAACAACAGGAAAACATCAGAAACCACTTTAGAAATGGAAACACAATCCGTAAAATACAAGCTTTTGTCTTTTAATTTCAACGGTTTCTTCCCAAAACCATTGAATAGTCATTTTGTGTATTTGGTATGCATTATGTTCTTTTCCTCCAATACTAGTACTACACTTTGTACAGGAAAAAATACTTTGATCCCATTTCTAAACAATAACGACATTTAACCATATTGTGGGAAAAGGAGAAATTGTGCGAAACGAGCAATTTTTCCTCTTCCCACAATGTTTTCTTCCTAATCAAAAAATTATATTCCTATTTCATCACATTTTGAAATGTCGTCTGCAAACTTTTTGAATTTGGGACAGTCTATAATTTGACGTTGGTAAAGGGTTAAAGAAGCAGAACAGTTTTGAAGCTACCTTGAATTGTCAACAAGTCGTGAAATTAAAATCTGTTCTGTTCTGTTCTGTTCATAACCGAGTAGATGTTGAAGAGGCCGATTAACAAGCAAAGGAAATATAATTCTGTCTTACTATATTGAATTGAATATCGACCAGCCATAAAGTTCCACGTAGTGTTTTACGTGTCTATTGCTGGTGCTTTCCATAGGGCCCTGTGTAAAAGAAATTGTTTTACAAAACAGAACGATGACATCTGTATTCCAGTCAAGAAACACTTAAACATAACCGAATAGATACTAAAATTGCAATAAATCGCCATCCCCCAAATATGCTGTTTTTGCTATTTCGTCCAATGTCTGTGTCTTTTGTTGTGTAAAACAGGACGATTAGAACTGTAGGTTTATCAGCCTTGGAACACCTTGACATAACCGCATACATGTTGTAATTGTGATACATCGCAAGCCACTGAATCTACAAATATCCGCAATATCGACCAATGGATGCATCTTATGTTATGAACGAAGGGTTTAGACGCATATAACCCGGGATTATCGTGCCCATTACCCGGGACATTGTCGATGATCGGGTCCCGTGTTCCGGTATAGGCCCATCACCGATATCGGGAACGGGTCCCCCGGATTTGAAACTCAGTAATAAAAGCGAGAAAAGTTCCCCTATCACAGCACAAGACGCCCATTAAATGGCGATTAGTAAAAGCGAACCGTGCCAGTTCTCGCGGTTTACGAGATCTTTTCCTCACGCGGGACTCCTTTGACTCTATCCCACAAAACAGATTTAGTTCGTGCATGCAATCGTTTAGGAAAACTAATGGAGGGATATTCAAACAAAATACATTTCAAAATTTGGCTAAGACATTAAAATGAGGCGTTAGCATTAAGCGTTTTGGTATGAACATTTGAGTGTTTTACCCATTCTACGAAAGAAACAATTCTTTTTTCCCCTATTGGTTTCTAAACTTAAAGCATTTTGTCAAACCGAACAACAGAAAGGGTATACAAAGACGAAGCCGGCCTTTTTATTGTCGATAAATACCTGGATCACAGCTGAGCAGCATACAAAATGTGCCGTGCCATAGAAATACAACACCTTTAACCCATTACCAAACAATGACGACATTTAACCACTTTGTTGCAGACGACGCTGGAACCCATTGTGTGGAAAGGAGAACTTGCCCCAAATCAGTAATTTCTCCTTTTCCGACAATGTTTTCTGCCCTATCAGAAGATTATTTTCCAATTGCATCACAATCTGAAATGTTATCTGTTGGTACAGTCGAAAATTTGGTGTTTGGTAAAGTGTTCAGACGATTCCATTATGACGTCACGGAACAGTATATACATTGAACAAAAGTCAACCTGATAAGAGCATTTTAGAAAATATATCTGGATACAAATACTTGGGTTTAAGCAACTTCAAAACTTAAGCGTTCCCTGAAAATAAAACAGACTTTGCCATGAAGGAACATATTGTGCTAATTCCCCATGCTTATCTTAGACTGCACGTTTTAGCGATTTTTCATCAATGTGGTGTTTCTTGACGAACCGTTTGTAGCGTAATGGGGCATTGATAGAACCAAGTTTGGGATTTCTCGGAGAGGTATTTGCCAATTTCAACCCTGGCTCCCGAATTGCGCAAACGTTTATATACTTTGATAGACATTTGAAATAAAAGTTGAGTTAGAATCTTATAGTTTTTTTATGAAAAATATCCAGTATGAAAATCAACAAGGGAGTCACTAAAAAGTATAACTTGCCAAGGCAATACAGTTAAATACATGTACTTTAAGATCCCCTTGGAGTCTTACTGCAAACTGCAAAACACTTTTGTCTAGTATAGCTTGAAACAATTTTACGTTCAGATTATGATGCCAAACGTTAGAATAATAATGCATGATATTCTCTCGTTTCGAAACACTATTTTTAACTTCACTGATGGCCGAGAATGATGTGTTTGTACGTCTTGACGATTTCAAAAAATATCTGGTTCGTAGAGCAATAAATCCTGTATTGTACAATAGTGTTTCTATGACCGCTACCACAATTGAATGGTTTGCTGTTCATGCAATGAATAAGTCTATAATTGGGTTCTGTGTTATGACATGCATTTCGTTAAATTTGGTCTGTAAGACGAAATTGATTGAGCAATGCGGTACATTTGAAAGCAACATGTCTTAGGAAAGTGTATGTATTTGTAAATGATGGTCAATTGATTCGTACACAAGTATTTCCAAATATCCTCCGCTCATTCAATGCTTTAGAATGGTCGGATTTTCCAATGAAGGCTTTTTAATCGAAGTTAGTTTCAAATTTTCTATCGAAGGTCGATTTACTTGAAGTTATACACCTCTTCATCTTTTTCCTGGATACACCACTGTGATTAGTCAAACGACAATCTGCCTTTGCTGAAGGAGGTGGTTTCAGTTTTTATAAACATATTTTTGACGATAGGTACAGTCTTAAAACTGTTTTTTTTTCTGGAAACAAATTCAGTTCTATGCGAAGCTACATATACATGTAGAACGAAAAACAAGCAGTACAATCACAGTTTAATTAAGTTGTTTAACCTCTTTGGAGAAATTGAAATACAGACAGTAAAGATGATATGTACATTTAATCTCATTACAACTGTGTGTTTTACCTTGTTATTTAAGAAAAATAATTCAAATGCATAAACAAAAATAAATGTGCATGAAGATAACTGCATAAAAAAGGCCATTGGTCTTCGAAGAGCATATTTTTCATTTTACCACAATGTACTTAAAGAACATACATCTCTGATTAAGACAGACCTAACACAACCCGTCTGTTTGAGAAGGTCATATTCTCTAAAGGTGGTGGGGTGACACTAGACTCAGTGATACAGACACCGTGGAAGTTATCACCCGTTTACATCGCTTAATTTAAATATCATTTTAGAAATACGACCGGACTTATCATGCAAAATCATATTCGGGAACCATTATAACGCATCCCGTTACCCGATCAGAGTCGTTTAATGTCAACCGCCGAGCGTCTATGTGATCTTGAATAGATAATGGCGATTTGCTGGTACCCCGGGGGACCGAAAGACATATGCAAATGATCGGGAAACAATTAGAATGATTCTGTTTTATTTGTTTCGGTTCGGATAAAACTATTTGTTTCGTCTTATCTTCACAAATCGCTATAAACTGCCAGTCCCGAGTTTTCAGATGAATCGAACGATACGGCTTGTGTTTTGATAGTTTGATATTCAGGAAAGTTAAGAAAAGTAAATAAAAAATATGAAGGTTCAGTTTACATATCGAATGAATGGTGTCTGTTTAGTTTTATAGATAGCACTGACGTTCTCAATGGAAATTCTCGAGCTTTGGAGAAACATATGAACATTTTCCGAAACGAAATGTTGCTTGACAACCCTTGTGGTCTCTTGCTATTTGTACATAATTCAAGGCTGAAAAGAATCAATAAAATGAATGATATAGAAATCTATGTCATTTATGGCGTAAATATGATAACATCAGACCTGTTTAAAGGGACCGTCTTTTAAATCTTCATGAAGAATTGCGAAACCTTCAGGTTTCTAAATAAAAAATGCAAATCCTTCAGAAAGCTTTCCTCGTAACTTTCGACTTGACTTCCATCTTGTGATGAGCTGCAGTGTATTTATGGATGTTGGTTATGTTATAATGATGGCGGTCAATTTTCCTCCAGACAATATCAATATGGCTTATCTTTTTATACACACCAAAGGAGCACAGCAACGTGGCAGGTGTCAGTGTGCATACTTGTAGAATTTCTCGTTTTATTTGGATTTTCGAATCGAAACAACAGTATTTCCGCCATACCCCGTTACCTGTCACATAAGTAATTGGAAGGGACCCTAAGCCTAACTACTCCCAAGGGATATATATATTGACTTTGGCAGTCAGTCCAGAGGCTGGCTCTAATGGAACTCTAAGTCAAGTGCTCGGATATGAAGACAGGGTCGTCCGATTTTAAGCTCCATTTTCTAGTTCTCGTTGCCTATAATTATTATGTTTACTGTTTATCAAAGTTAAAAAGGACTTTCTCATAGATTAATATTGTAATTCTGTAAAGATAGAATCTTATCTACGACTATAATGACGTTACAGATCTATTAGGTTATGAAACACAACACATTCTGTGAGATAGTCCCTATAATGGCATTGCTTGAAGGTTTGGATCTTTATTCATTTCATAGGGCCTGGTATATTTATTTGTTATGAATTGAAATGGCAATCTAAATATTCTAAAATAAATTTGTTATAAAAATAGGTTTTATATAGATACATTTTCGAAAGCTGTCAGTCTTGTCGCATTTCAATTAATGTATCAAACATGAAACACATTCTATCGACGTGAAAAAGCATTTTGATAACACAACTGCTCTTAAAGTTTTTTAAAGTTTCATTCCTTTCCGCCATATGTAAACATTTCAAGAACATGTTATTTAGTCATCTGAGATTTTGACAATAGAAAAAAATCAAAACAACTAAACACATTATAGTTATGTTACGGTTAAATCTAAGCTTATTATTAAGTTAAGAGAGCCGATAATATATGAAAACAATGGGTAATACGAATGTTTCCTCAAACTGATCATGCATGCGTGTGTTCCCTATCGTAGGATATGAAAGAAAGAGAGAAAAAAAAGAAAATATATGATAAAAAGAAAATATACTGCCCATTAATGATAAATACCCATGTTGTCTTTTTTTGCCAAAAAGGATCTTCAATCGTCTTGTACTTTACAGGAAACAATTAACCTTTATGAAAATGACTCTTAAATCACGGCCGACATTGTAAAGAACCAACTAAATGGTCTAATAAATCCAACACACCTGTGAAGTTAATAACTTATATGTACAGGTATGTGCATGTTTACCTATTCATGTGTTAGTTTATGATATACTCGATCAATTAGCCAGTTTTTGATTCTTTGTGAAAATGATTTGGGCCAGTAATTACAGTGCCTGAAAACTCTCAATCGGAATACTTGCCTAACTTTAAAGAAACCTAATTATATTGATTTATCAAGTTTGCTCGTCATTTGAAAATGCGTTTGGATCTAAAACTGGTTGATATTTCCGTTTGAATATCTGATGCATGATAATGTCAAAATGCATAGCCATTCAGCAGTGCGTTTGCAATAAACTAAACATACACATGTAACATAATTATGAACATCTGAAATCATCAAATGTGTTTACTTGACATAACTTATACTATCTATCTAACATTATAAGTTTCTATCTGCAAACACAATTGTAGCTTTGTGCATGTATTCAATAACAACTGGGTTAATTTTTGTTATATGTCATGTTTTTAAAGGTTTGACGTCGACGTGACTTATAGGCCCAACCTGGCGGGTTGTTGTAAATATTGTTTATATGTAATTGTATATTTATATGTACACAATGTCACTTTAATAAAATTTACTTACTTTCTTACTTACTGTAACAAGACGACACCCCAATGGTAGAAGGCATAACGAGTTGTACATGGAGTCTTCGTCTAATCTTAGTTTTAGCGTGTAACCTTTAACGAAAGGATGGATATACGAAACATCACTTGTAATACAAGGCGTTTTATCCTGTCACTAGTGCCATTTTGGGACCGATAACTAAGTGCCGTATAACATTTGTGATATCCTGCACTAACCATGTAACACATGCACGTGACGATTCATGACGTCATAAGAACGACATGACGTCATGTTTACATTATTCTCTACTTATTTTTTCCGTTTTCTTGTGTTTTATTTACATATTGTTTGTTTGAAAGAATACATGAAGGTATCAGGATAAATAGAATAGACGGTTGGTGTCTTTGAATGGGAAAAATTATCAGGCTTGGCTTTGGACTATTATCCGTTTCGCCTTCGGCTCACCGGATAATATTCCTAAGCCTTGCCCGATGACATTTCCGATTCACGACACCAACCATCTATTCTCTATATATTCCACTGAAGCTGTATAATCAACATTTTACTCATGAATACAAACTATTTTCCACCTTGTACTACGTTAGATTTTTTCAACTAATAATACGACATAGGTCTTAGCTAATCAGATGCTGTAAACATTGAATGCATCGCGTTACGAGATTAACGGAATTACAGGCATTTGACAAATGTTTTAGTCTTAGAAAATTTGTTATAACAATAAGTCTCAAGTCAGTAATAGATACTCACTCGACATTTACAAAATGTGATATAACAGTTTAGAACTATCGAAGCTAAGTTATAGATGTAAATCGACTGTAAGCCAGTTGATTGTTTCAATGCTTAATTTTGCCTTTTTTAAGTTTGCAACCCTGGTATCAGGCTTTAAAACCCAAGCTCTAGAAGTGCGCATACGATCTCTGCACGAAAATGAACATCTAAAAACAATTGGCTAATAATACACGCACCACGTGACCGTGTGTAATCTCGCCGATTTGTTCTCAAGTCACGTATTCAATTTGGTTTCCCGAGCGGTCTTGATTCGTTCCTTCCATCGATCCGCAGAATAGATAGATGCGGACGCATGCGTAGACGTTCTATATCGATAAAATTGTCTCGATGCGCCATATATGTAAACAAACAACAATTATGGCGTCTACATAGATGGTGAGTAAAAAGAGGCCGGATTTTGTGGTTGAATTAAGTGTAGATGTTTGAATGTTTCCTTGATATTGGATGCGTTTATCTGACCTAACTGTATTTCAACATACCAATGGATGACCTTTAACTGTAAGCAACGCATCCTTTATATAGCAATTCTTTATGCCAAATATTAACTGAAGTATCTTTGTTTTCTATGTTCATCGTAAGTCATACTCTTGACACAAATCTGTTTTAAATAAGGTTTGAATTTCATAGCAGACAAAAATTACAAAGTATTACACAAATGGAAGTTTTTTTGTAATTTTGGTAAAGGCTAGAAATCAATGTTACAAATGGATTGACTTTTTAATTATTGGAACGCCTTCTTTTTGTTACAAGATTTGATACCCAATACTGAAATTGAATCGTTGCATTCCTAGTTCCTCGTAAGTTATCATTCTGTCATTTGTTTGTCTGAATTATTGGTTGGGCTTTTTAACTGTTGTTCCTGATGGATGAAACTAAGAATAGAACCCTGATATCATACGTGTTGTTTGAATCCAACATGTGAAGAAGACATTCCTTTCATGCTAGTTTTCTTTAAAAGTAATGGTCTAAAGTATACTACCCATTTTGCTTTCATACGGACTCTATGATTCACAATGATTTACCGTCTCTCTATAATTTACTATTTTATCAGATTAGATTCGCGAATCTTGTTTTGTCTAGTGTCTTTGTTATACATTAATAAGTAGATTTGTTTAGTTAGGTCTATAGCTTATCTCGGTTTTGTATGAGTGAAACGATTAGGCATCAATGGCGTAGAATATACACGAATTCAGTTACGAAAGAATGCACTTATACATGTACATTGAAGAGGGTTAACTATAGCAACATCATTATTTCAGTTATGCTGCATTGTTTATCTAATAATACTAGAGGAAGTACCCAAACTCGAACGACCAGTCAAACCAGTAAACCCTTTACCAAACGCCACGTTTTCGACTTTCCCAAATTGAAGGAGTTTGCAGACGACATTTCAAAATGTGATGAAATTGAAAATCAATCTTTTGATAGGGCAGAAAACATTGTGGAAAAAGGAGATATTGCTCGTTACGAGCAATCTCTACTTTTCAGACTATGTTTTCCATAGTTGTCTACAACAATCTCGTCAAATGTCTTTGCTGTTTGGTAATGGGTTAAAATAATCAATATTCCATGAATTAATCGGGAGACTGACGTTTGGAGATAGCGTTACAAATGATAAGTGCTGGATAAATAACCATGCGAACATCAACCAAAATTCGAGCCTTAGAATTGAAAACACCCATAAAAAGTTAAATCTTGATGTGAGTAACACTGTGCATCGTTGGAAAAATAAGTTTGAAAAGCAAGGTCTTGTCAAGTCATATTCAAGTAAAAGATACAGCTATTTATGTCAAATACGTTGCAACGCCAAATACCCATAAACATTGTTTGAGATCTGATTCATTCAAATCTATGGTCAATAGGTTAAAAGCATTCTTTAAAATGGCGACAAACTTTTCAAAATCAATCGGATGTTAAATCATTGGAACTCAAAATAGGAAAAACCTTCGATATTCAAGAAAAAACCTGTTTCCGAATACACATATGTTTAAGAAATGAAACCACCATAGCATTGCGTCTGTGCACATAAACTCGAATTGCTTCAAGCCTGTACGTCATGGTTATGACGGGTCTTGTCACTTGTAAAGTTGGGAGGGTATGTCTCACAGCCACCAACAATGGCTGTTTATGAGTGGAGGATGATATAAAGCCAGGGGTTAATTCTGACAAGTATGCCGCGTAGTGTGAAAAACGAGACGAACTCTATGCGTTAACGCTTTACCGAACGCAAAAGTTTCGGATGCCCCAAATTGAAAGAGTTTGCAGACGGCACTTCAAAATGTGATGTTATGGAAAATAATCTTCTGATAGGGCAGAAAACATTATGAGAAATTTAGAAATTGCTCGTTAAGAGCAATATCTCATTTATCCACAATGCTTTCCATAGTTGTCTGCAAGAAATTGGTCAAAAGTCGCAATTGTTTGGTAATCGGTTTGTAGAGTCTTGATTGTTTTTTCGAATACATTTTGGAAGATCTAGGCTGGTGCGGTACGCTTGTATTTGATTTATGAGCAACCATATAGACAAGAGTGATTATCATTTGTGGAGAACAGGGGACCGGAGGTAGAACCTCGACCTCCTACATGAGGGTCATGGATTCGAATCCCGTGAGAAGCGGTGTCTTCCGTCCGGCCTTTCATTCATCCAAAGTTGGCACGAGTTCTTGTTATGGTCCAGGAAGCTGAATCGAGAATGTGTAAGAACTTGTTCAACAGCAGATGTGAAATTAATAAGTTTAAACCAATCTAATAATTATAGTAGCTGGAAAAGGTTTCCTAAATAGCGGTGTGTGTCATTTCGCAACAGCCATTGCAGAAAATAACCATTGGCCAATCCGTGACCTCACTTGACGATTTGTGATACAGGAAAAAATGTTCCACAGTACGCGTCTCGTTTTACGATTTATGTCTCATATGCAGACGACCATGGCAATGTTTACCCCACCCACCTCTCCAGTATGCCAGTCATATCTTCATATTTGCTGGACGCTTTATGACGTCGACGCGGTTAAGATGGCAGCGGTTCCCGTCATAGAGTGAAAATATTGCGCTGTTTCCCGTTAAACAGGCCGCCTAATTGAATGATGGGACGCGCTGGTTTCCGTCTCAATGCTGATCGGGGTGTTTTTATTGCTCTTTTTGGACGGGTAAAAAACACCGCCTCTGCCAAACGTCGCCTTTAAGATTGTTTTTACGGCCGCAAAAAATACAATTAGAAGCCGGAATGATTTAATTACGAACAGGCGCGTTCCAAGAGGAGTGTAAAATTATGTGAAATCCGAAGTTTGTGAGATTTTACTGGTTTCTGTTACTCAACATGAGTTGAACTTTGACCCCAGTCTCGATGTCATTAAAAGAACAAACATATGACGATACGAATGTGGGCGAATTGTCTTTAAGATTAATATCTTGCACATATGTTTACATGCAAAGGTTATCTAATAGGGCTAGTGCTTTGAAGGCTATTTAAAATGAAAATGCGTTCAATTTTGGTACATTGTATACGTCGGAAGTAATAATGAAAAAGGCTATTGCTGTTTTTATAATCGTTACATAGTATTTAAAAGAGACACTGAGAAAATACTCATTAATTGTGCTAGTATTGGTTTGATAACTTTTTCGATATAACTGGACAATAATATAATACACCTACACCCAAAGGTTTTTTGTTTTGTTTTGTTTTTTCTTTCTCAAAGCTCTACCGTGTGCCTCTTCAAAGATAAACAAGATATATAGCATGCTTTATAATTCCATCTTAGAATAAAAGACAAAATGCCTAAAGTGTGCAATAAAATTAAATGTTTTATTTTTAACTATTCTAAAGAGATTTATAAACATATGGAAACTGAGGAAGTCTGTTCATTTAGGACGTTCCTTTTATCGCAAACTTGTCAAAACGAAAACTGAAAAGGAAATAGACACTGAAACCTCACGATTATGCTTAGAATTGACCAGATATGTTTCTTTTTCAAACATATTACCAACATGCATCAATCTGAAAACTATATCAATACCGCCTTAATATGAATTACAGACGTGAGTAGAAGACGAGTGGGTCAGAGGCCGGCACCTGACAAGTTTTATTGTATTTCAGGCGAAACCCCTCAATCAATTACCCCGAAACTATCTACTTATCTGACATAAATCCAAACCAAGAAATGTTTTCTTGAGAATTGAGACATAAATGGGCTGTCAAGCATTCAATAAAGCACCGCTTTTGATTTTACGTAAGAAGAAGTTTTAAAAGAAACCCTATATATTTTTCGATGTAGACATTAAATCGTTGGTGTTTTGGGTCGGTAATGTTGTCGAACAAGGCGTAGAAATATAATCCGGTGACCCGAAGGCGGTTGGCTAATAATAAAAAAATGCCGAGTCCGGTAACCTTCCCTATCCAAAGATACCAACCACCGGCTTTTATTTGTATTATTTCGATGGATTCAAAGAAACAAACACAAATTTAAAACAAAACACGAACACAGGAAACAAAACCATGAACGACATCATGTGAGGACAAACAAAGAGAAAATGATGTAAACGTAACGTGATGGTGATGGCATCTGACGCCACATAGATGTCATGACGTCACATGTGACCTCATTAATACCACATGAATGCGTGTTAAACAGATGTTAAACGTGTTAATGCCGGATATCACAAAAATAAATCAGTATTAAAAAAACGCCATTGGTGACTGTATAAACATGTTGTTTTGTGATAACGCCAGAACCCCACGCATTGCTGACTCAACCATTCACTTTTGGCCCAAGTCTTATTTCAGATAGAGAATTGCAAATTGTAAAAAAACATTAGACCGACGTGATTTGCGACAAGAAACAGCTACTTTCCCTTGTTTGAGATACACAAGAGTGCAGGATCGATGGTTTCCTGGCCCATGATCCTCCACAATTATGCTTCAAAGTATCAGCGACCAAGTAACGAGCTAGCAACGACATGCATTCTGTATCTTGCACACTGCATCATTTGATAAACACCCACTTATTGTATAAAAGCATTTGCGCTTTTACTCACTTGCAATAGGAAGCTTACTGAATAACCTTTTGCAAGGAAAGCCAATTATGTGACAAGAAATATTGTCACATGCTGGTACCAAAGATGCATATGTAGCCGTTTTATATGTAATTTACAAAGAACGAGAGAACATTGAACAAGAGTTATTTCTACGTTTTCTAACTTTAAAACCATGTGTTGGTCTTTGGATTGATATGGTCTAGCTACAAACCTTCGTATAATCATTACCATCAGCTTAAACACATGTGTCGGTATGTGTGTGTGGTTTTTTATTTATTTGTATTTGCCTATAACCAGTCCTCAATTCACCATTCCTAGCGTTCCACTGTGTAACGCCATCTTATTTACGCTGCAAGCACCGACCGCCGGATTTGTCTCTAAATTAATTTAGACGAACGCTCATTTGACGGGTTTGTATTCATCGACTATTAGTCCAAATTGCAACGTTTGGATCCGAAACGAAGTTAGAGCTGAGCGCAGGGTGGTGCCGCTCAAATTATTTTCGATAATTGGGCCGCTAAACGGGAAAAAGAATAACAAATTAGAATCGTCTCCTAGAGGGAGAGCTTTGTCCAAGATGAGCTTATGGGATTAAGAACATGCTGATCTTGGTCAAACCATTCCAATACATGTATTCGGGACTAATTGTATAAGAACACTAGAGCTAATAAATCGCTATTTATTAACCCAATACCAACCAATAACGACAGTTTACCTTTTTGTAGCAGACGACTCTGGAAAACATTGTGGGAAAAGGAGAAATTGCTCGTGACGAGCAATTTATTCGTTTCCTTCAATGATTTCAACCCTATCAGCAGAAACCTTTCACCACATTTTGAAATATCGTCTGCGAACTCTCTCAATTTGGGACAGTCGAAAATTTGGCGGTAAATAGTTAAGGTTAGTTAAGGGTTAATCAAGGTTTACTAAGAACGTATTGGGTCCTGGCAATATGTCCTTAACGAAGTCTTCTAATATTTTCCCATGCCCCGGTTTGATTTTTGAGGACTAGAATCTCAGAGATGAGTCACAAGCGGTTTCCAGAGTTTTACAATCAAACACACCCACAATGACAGTGTCTTGTCCCCTGTCATTTCCTTTATACAATGGTGTGCGGCGATGTAGCATTAAGCCTTGTTGGAAAGGGAGTGGGCAGAATTTCAACGTGTGTTGCCCGCATTCGAAGCAAGACACATGTCTCACAAAGGTTCATACGACAAATTTCGCCGTTTTCGTAAATATTAAGCTAAAATGATATCCCAGAACATCGTTAAATTAGACGTGAACGGAACATGAGCCCTACATATTCTAAAGCATTTCTAAATGCATATCTATTTTCATTCACAATGACAAATTATTTGAAATTCAGTGATTGCGTAATTGTTTACTTAGACTTAAAGAATGTGTGTGAGATAGATCACAGGTCAAGAGGAAGCGGCAATCGGCGTCAACCAATTATTAAATCTGCCCGCCATGGAAACAAGACGACATGCATATATGTACCGTCTCCATCTTCTAGATTCCCTGCAGGCAATTTGTGGTTGACTCAAAGATCGGATCAATGCGAGAAGTTAAGGAAGGTACACATTATCCACACAAAGCACTTAACCATACAAACATACTGGAACATCTTCTGTTAAGAAATTGTCTCGTTGTGATAGAAAAGGAAATGTAGTTACTAGGAAATAGATGGGCTTGCACTTGCTTAGTTCTTGTTTATAGGCTTGGTTAATAGTTCTCGCAGGCTAGTTACAAGTAGTTGATCGCCGAACTAATTCATTGTGTGCAGTTGGTGAACAATACAGAAAATCAATGAAATCTAAGTGCTATGTTTTGTCCTAAAACTACGAGAATAGCACACTTAATATCTTAAGGTAGGGTAATCATACAGTACTATGGTATTGAGCTTTACTTATATGAGAAGCAATGCCCTGAATCAGATTCCCATACGCTTGCCCAATGCCTTTTGCCTTTTTCTGAAAAATTATTTTAAAAAGAAAATGACATTTTATTGCTGTATACCGAAAAAAGATAAGCAAATGAGCATACCATTAATTATACATAGCATTGATAATTGTCGCTTGACCATCGAACTAATAGATTATTATGGCTGCATGGTTTCTGCATTTTGCATTATCCAAGTTGAATGTATAGACACAAGCTTTTAACAAAAGAATGAAACACATTTCCATTTCGCAATGAAATAGAGCAATTAACAGAACATGAACAAAAGAGAGAATTACTTGCTCAAGCATTTTGTCTTTTTGTTAGACGCCTTTCAAAACTCTCCCGATTGGATAAATGCGTGTTAGCGCCTATCTATAAAGTCATGGATTGAAATAGATTGCAAATGGCGAAGCGTGTGACCGGATACGGAAGTCCCCTCCAATTGACATATATGTTCTGAAACGCCACCTATCGGAGTTCTATTAAAACCTTTGTGATTAATGTCGTCGTCTGAGTAGGATTACCAGGATGACTAGAATGTCACGAAAACTGGGGATTTATTGAAGAAAACGCGACCTTTTTGTATACAAAACACACTTTGTTATGTAAGTAACTATCAGGGTTACACGAACGAATCAGACCCCGAGCAATAATAACAATGGTCCATCCATGGTACTCTTTGTTGTAGTCTTAGCAGTTCTATTCGAGAGTCATGTCCATGTAAACAATTGTCGCGACGAGTATAAGACGACAGGATCCGCGTTAGACATGGTCGTACACCTGTCAACTGAATTATTCAATTCTCATTGACTCCAATGTTCAATCATGTGTTTTGAAAACACTACTGAACTAAAAATAGTTTTATCTTCCCTTGGTTCTATGTTGAAAAACCAAGTTGGTCCGTTAAAATTTCAAAAACCATAGTGACAATTTATCTGTAAATCAGTGGTTTAGTTCCACTGAAAAACATTATACACACTGCCAAGTCTGGCAGAGGCAGTACCAGTTGTGTTCATACATATCCAACAAATAACAAAACATAATCCAAATAGTCCTAAATACAATCAATACAAACGTTGGGAGTATTGTCGAGCTATAATCAAAAGAGGTAACACCTCAGTGTTATACTATATCACATCTTACTAGCAAGACTATGCAATTAAATTCAAGAGACAAAATTGCAGGGCCCACTTCTGGGTACCATGAGCCGGAAGTACTATGTTGCAGATGCTACGCCAAATAGAACGTCGTTGAAAATGATGCTTTCACAGTCAAAAACAACTAAAGTTTTTCATTACACAGTTTTTGTCTGTGTAATTCTCATTCACAAATTCTCTTTATATGTTGCTCAATTGTTTATAAACAGTGTAGGTAAAGCATAAACTGCAAATACATGTAATACATGAAGCAATAGAAAAAGTTCAGACTCCCAACGGTCCATGCGAAGGTATACAATGTATACACATCTTGGGGTCCTTTAAGACAACGGAACAGGAAGACTTTCTGTTCAAGGCACAACTAGCTTTTCATAGAAAGATAAATCTACGAGAAACGTTTTCTATTTGTATACTCCAGTTTGGGTCAATGAGGAAAGTAGCTAGCCAATTGTATACCACGAAATAGAAATTGGTGATAAACCCTTTAAGAACGTACACTGGCGCTAAAAACCCTCTTTGCTTACTTTTCTTATAAGTGAAGATCCAACTTCTCTAAGTAAGTTTTATTATTCTGCAATAGATACATGTTCTTAATGTATTACAGTTTTATTCCACAAATACGATCCAACATATGTCGCTTCGGCAAGTATTAATAGCTAATAATCGCTGGACCAAATGTATATGCTCTCTCATATCGAATTGCATGTATGGAAGACTCTTTCTATAGAAACGAAAGTAATTGACCAGGACGGCTTACACAATTTTTGTCCGGACAGCCTTTGTTTGGATAATTGAATCGGTCATATTATGGCTTTGGACAGAAACAGTAAAAGGAGCTAAAACATACTAATAATCTACTTTTCATGAGCGGAAGGGCATTGGTTCTTAAACGACTGCTTCTTATTTTAACAACTATTCAATCATAGTGGGACAAACTTTAAATGATTAAAAGCTGGGCCCATGTTTCATATAACTGACCTTTTTAATTTTACACATCTTTAAGACATGAAACTTTCCAAAAACAACTACAAGCGCCTTAGATTCATCCAATAATTTCTATGTTTCGTCCGATTCCCAAAATATGTTAGCATATCCATTTTCAAAGCAAGAATAGGTCACAGTTTTAATATAAAAATAATACACATCTTATTTGTTAGATGGCAAAACATTCTGATAAAAGTATTGACAATTCATTCGTTCTTTAATGACTGTTTTATTAACTCTTCCGGTATAGCACTTATGAAGTTATTAATTAGTTTGTAACATTTGATGCATCCCTTGGATAGCGATGTAGAACGTTTATACATGTATATGTTAACAGTATACTGTCTTGCACACATACCAAGAAATATCGATGAGACCAAAACAAACACGGCGACAAGCGAGTGGTGAATCTTACAAAACGTGCCATTTTACCAAACACCTTCTCGTCGAGAATCGGTGGCCCGCCATTTGCATATAGATTGCTCTACAGCGCCGCCATGATGCGGAGATTGGCTGTGCCTTCCGTCGTAACCTGATTGGCTGTTACGGGCCGGTCGATAAGACAATGGAACGTTAAGACGGAATTATGTGGCGAAATCCTCCACTCCAATCTGTATGCAAATCCGGTAATTACTTTATTGGTGCCGGGAGAGACGTTGCAGCCCCTTCCGTGGGGGTCTATATCGGTGATGCTGTAGATCATTGCGTTTGGTTTTATTTAACGTGCTGCGTCAGATTGAGAAGCAGGGTTTTTGTTAACACACCCTCTCGTATGGGAAAATGTGATTTGTCCAAATTCAAAGCAACAGTTGACGCAGATGAAAACACACAATTGAAAGGGAACGTAATGGTACTGAGTCCAAACTAATGTAAGGGAATGATAAACTGCTCAGTTATGGGCTTTTTATAGTTATGTCACGGAGTTTTCTAAAGGCTTCTATAGCAGAATACATCAAGGTGGGGTAACATGGTTGAGAGGTGAACTTGTTCGCACATAACGCAAGTAAGAAAAGCAATCATATAGCATTGGCAGGGATGCAATCAAAGACTGTGACAAAACGTACTTTTTTCAGATTGTCCATAAGCTGCAGTTGCCTCTTACAACTAGTGTGACGAAAGGATAAACCGCTCCTAATGAGCAATTATTATATCCTTTTCCTACGAATATTTTAGAGCATATTTCGTCGATTTAAACGATTTTCGTTTTCAGGATAAACCAGTTATAAAGTTCAATTCTGGACAGAAGGCTTGTTACTGGTAAATGAGCTTATTGTAGAGGATGTTATCATTTTTTTGTCGTTGTCGTTGTCGTTTAACCCTTTATTAAACGCCAAATTTTGAACTGTCCTAAAATGAAAGAGTTTGCAGACGACATTTCAAAATGTAAGGAAATTGAAAAATAATAATCTTCTGATAGGGCAGAAAACATTGTTGGTAAAGGAAAGAATGCTCTCAACAAGCAATGTTTTCTAAAGTCGTCTGCAACAAACTGGTCAAATGTCGTTACTGTTTAGTAATTAGTTAAAACTCCTATTCATCCCTTAGTATATTCTTTAGATGTGTATGGACTACAAATGGTTTAACTGACTACCGGATACTGTCTGTGATAGAGGCAATCCGTACACACCGGGTTTATCCAATGAAAACAGCTCACGGAAATACCCGAGTAGTTCCGATAGTGATAGAGGGTGCCTGTGAATGTTGTGAAAGAAAGAAAAATCGCTCAAGATGACCTAGTTTATAATGGTTATGTTTATGTCATTATCTTGAAACTATGAATTTTATTACTTGCGTTCATTTTTTAAAGTATTTTACGGTGTTGATTTGTTCTGTCTGTGTCTTTCGTACCTGAACTTAAATCAGCAAACATAAACAAACGTTTTTGCTGAAACAGTTTTTAAAGGCATATCAAAGGAGAAGAGTACAAATAAATTACTGAAAAAATATATGGAGTTCTTTTATCATGTTCATAAAAGTCATGAGAATTAGTTTAGGAATACACAGAGACCCTATTAATGAGACTCATTTGATATAAGTTATTTTGTGCTTGAAATATAGTTTTCTCCAATTCAATCATGTTTATCAACAACCAATCTGAACACATCGGGTTTATCCAATGAAAACACAGCTCATGGAAATACCCGAGTAGTGCCGATTGATCAACAACATGTTTGTTTACATATTCAAAATAACGAATTTTGATTGGTCGGTTTAAAGATTGGTGTATCAACTGTCAAGGTCAAAGGTGAAAAATCAGTAAATCTGATTTATAAAACTTGCTAATCTGGGTTATATCTGGTTTACTTTCACATTTAAGTTGTACCGATGGTGTTTTCTGGTGATAACTATTTGAATCTGTCCAAAAGTCTACCAAATAATATAGTTTGATATAGCATTAATCTCCTTTAATGTTTACTCTGTTATGTTAATACTTAAGAGACAAACATTTACAGTAACAAACCATAGCGGTTCTCATAAAAACTTTTTATTGGTACGTATTAATTCAGGTTGAATGTTCTATTGATCTTATTACAGACAGAGTTAACACCCTTTTTCTTATAACCTCACTCGGACGGCTCTAGAAGTAGAAACATTATGAAACAAATTCAACAGATGGAAAAAATAATGCTATGGTATTTCGTTACACGTGGTCCATATACATTCGGATGTCTTGGGCCGCCCTTTAGTAGACCGACGGCGTACACATGATCAAACAAATCAAATAAACAAACACAATAATCTAACTAAATCTTTCAATTAGGACAAAAATGATAAACTAAAACTTGTAACTTACATGCTGATATACAAGCGCCAACAGGAAATGTTTAGACCCGAACCTGAAAAATAAAGAAATAGAGCAAATGTTGGTTTAAGCACTTTAAAAAAATGAGAATAGCCAAACCTTTCACTCTTGTTCTGTATTTCTCTTCATGAATGTTTAAGACTAAGGCTTCCTTCCCATTAATACAGCTGCTTCAAAAGGGGTATTAAGCCATCACCAAACAATAACATCATTTAAACACTGTGTTGCAACAACTCTGGAACACATTGTGGGAAAAGAAGAAATTACTCGTTACGAGCATTTTTTCCTTTTCCCACATCACATTGTTTTCTCAGATATCAGAAGATAGTTTTCCAATTTCATCACATTTTGAAATGTCGTCTGCAAACTCTTTCCATTTGGAACAGTCGAGATTTTGGCGTTTTGTTAGGATTAAGCCTACAGAAACGACGATAAAGAGCAATTATATATATTCTCGTCTTTTTCTATTGTCATCAACTGCAAACGTATCGACATACATATCAAGAGCAATAAAAAGGCGTGCTTATGTACATTTATCAACCCATTTTCAGTGACATTGCTCAACCCATGGGATTTGGCAAAGTAACAATGATCCATTAAGCTTATACACGTGGATGTGAAGTTATGGAAAAATGGCTACTGTTCAAAACCAGTAGATGCTGGTTTGTCAAAGTGCTGGCACGGGAACAAATGTAAGTGTATTGCAATACAGTGAACCCTCGTTTATCCGAACACGTCCGTTCCCAACAAAATGTCCGGTTTACCGAATAATCCGGACTAACGAAGCAGAGCATGTTCTTATTTACATTAAGACATAAACGGTCTGTATGAGCGGTGTATACTTATAACCCTTAAGCAAACGCCAAATTGTCGACCGTCCCAAATTGAAAGAGTTTGCAGAAGACATATCACAACGTGATGAAATTCAAAGATAATCTTCTGACATGGCAGAAAACATTGTGGGAAAAGGAGAAATTTACCCACAATTTTTTCAAAAGTCGTCTGCAATAAACTGGTCCAATAATTCTGTTCCCTTACAATTTTGTTCGGATTGCGAGACATCCGGATAATCGGGGTCCGGATAAACGAGGGTTCACTGTATTCTAAAATGTCGGCCTTTTCATAAGTATACATATCATTGATCTTTCTAAGCGCTTTACCTCCTTTCACCATACAATTCTGATGGAGTTAACACATTTTGATAAAAGGATGCATTGCTCCTTATGATAAACGTATTCTTTTCTTACAATGGATTCATAAAGTGTCTGTAACAGCAGTTGGTTAGAGTACATGGAGTGACAACATTAAGAAAAGGAATAGAGACAGAATGACCTTTTTTTTAAATCAATGATTTTTCACAAAACAATATAACCCCTTTTAAAACTTTAATCATCATTATAGAAGCCGAATCTGCTTAAACGAGAAAATTCCTCTTTTACAACAAAGATTCATATTAAACATGTTCCCGAAACCCGAGTTTAATCGAATTTATATATATCAACTATCCGCTATCTATAACGACTATTCCAGACAAGGGTGACCTGACTCATAACAAACCGCGGTTTCTAAATGCACTATTGTTATTTCTCTAGTGTTATACATGTGTGCCATCCCTGGTACAACGAATCCTTCTTTTCCAGCAAGATTTACTCGATGCGCTGTGAAATCGAAAAAGGGTTATTTACCATGTATCGCACAAGGCTGACTCCAAACCGTGAGCTCACGGTACGCGATGTAGAACGAAAGATAAGTGCAATAGAAATGTATATCATTTACTATCAGCGGACAAGTAATTGCCTTTAATCGTCGGAAAATAACTCAGCTCTAAACGAATAACACTTGTTCCACACCCTCGAAACAAAAACTGTACTGGTAGTCATTAGTCTATAACAATCGATTTCTTTAACATAAGTTATCTTTAATTACAAACAAAGATTCGAAAAAAATACTGAACAAATCAAGGTTGTATAACATCTCTTAAATGATTTTCATTCCTGCCAGTCATTATCTTTTTCCGACTTTAATCGCTTTATGGTGAACATGGTCGGTTACGAAGTATTTCATTGTATTTGAGCGTCAACCTATCTTATCATCAATGTACATAATGTGTATCCATTCAAAGATTTCCTGGACATTCAAGTATTAGGGTTGACACGCTATCTATTTGAATGAACAATGCCTTACCAATATATTAACTTGGAGGAATTGCAAATGGAGGCGATCAAATATGTCTAAATGTTCTTACAGCAGGGATGTCAGAATAAATTGTCCGTGTTGTCCGCGTGTCCAAAATCCCTAACGGATATGTTACCTTTTACAGAAAATTACTAGTCTAGCACTAATTGGACAAGTGCAGAAAAAGATTTGGCATTTAGGGCGAGTAAATTTAAATTCAGATTTCGATAACCCTGAACAGTAGACAATGAACTTTCTGTAAAACTATTATTTTCTAATAGTATTATATTTGCAATTTTTATTGCTATCTACAAATTATTTATGACTAAGATGATTTGGAAAATTGAGGTTTTTGCAGATAGGAAAACCAGTTTTAGCTATTATTGACTTTTTATACACATCTATGAATCACCTTATGTCCCCTTGTCCGGCTTACTTTCCCCAGGGGTCGGGGACACGGTGCAAAAACAAAAACTCGTCCAATTGCCCGTCAATCCTCAACAAGAGGGGCGTGGTTCCCCAATAAAGGACCGGATGCCGGACGCATTCCCCAAGGTCTTTTTCCCCGCAGGCCTAACGCTGGGCTTATAATTAGGCCTAATCAATTTACTTTGTTGTGGGTATCATATGACGACACTAAATGGCAGTGAAGCCGACCTGGACCATATCCTTGGTGTCATTAATACTACTTCCGGTAATGTTTTACGTTCGCCTCTTTCGATGGTGGCCCTCCATGACGACGGACTGGTTTCCGACACGTGACTGATCATTATCACATGTGTCTAGTCATGGACCATGGTAGTGTTTTACTATATCTATTACGTTTAAGATTTGCGTAAGTTCACAACAATATTCCAGATGATTTTAATTTCATAAAATGCAATATTGCAAAGTAAAACGTCATTGGTAGCGTCTCTTCGAGACGCTTCCAATGATGTGTTACCTTACAATATTGTTCTATTGTTTAAGAATCTATCCATGTATATTAGTTTTGACTTATGCAAATATTTGGCTTATGTCATTTAGTAAAGCGTTACCAAGCGCAGCGTTTTACTCAAAGGCTTTAGGAAAATATTTACATACTTCAAACCCAGAATAAATGGATGTCATCTTAGACAGACATACACTAATGTAGTGTGGCCCGTCATCCAAAGCGTCTCGAAATGTATGACTTTGTAATTTTGCTTTTATCTCAACATCGAAATAAAAAAAGAGCGTGGTGTGAACTAACACATATCCTTTGCATGGAGGTTATCAACATGATTATCAACAAGATTTCAAAACTTGATTTTCGATAAACCATTAATGTCAAACTTAATCTCCAATTCTATTAGATTTATTTGACATGATCTTTTAACAGTGCTAATAAGTCTTACATCAAATGTTAAATCACCAAACGGATGTAGAAAAACGGATTGTATTCAAGATTGCTCATTTTCCTTACTTAAAAGATAACTTCGTCTCCGTGTATGCTTAATGATATGTGATTATCTACATACTATATACATGTTTGCCTGATAAATGCTGAATGAAACATTTAAAGCGTATTTACATCAAATCATCCTACGAGCAAAACATGTTTACAACATGAAACTTATGATAATAACAATAATAATGATAATGATGATAACAATTAAAATGATAACAAGAATGATAATGAAACATTTATAGTAAAGACACTTATCCATTATTTTTCATTTCGACTTTTCTTCGTAAAGATTGATAAATAAATGTTTACCATTTAGAAATAATGAAAAAAAATCTGAACATTCGCTTGTAGCAGGTTCGATTTTGTCGGTGATGGATCTAGAACATAATATACACATACTAAGGAGTGTGCGAATAATATGAGTCAACTTCTTATCAAGATTGTTCTAACTTTCAAATATTCTAGGCTGTTAAAAAACCTAAAAGAATGGAATACGCTTTTCCATTTGAATAAACCGATCATATATTGAGGAGCCCAGAATAATCTCATCAGTACAGGAACATATAGAAATGCCAATTTCTCAAATTGTTTTGTATCCCTTTGTAACACGTTCCCTTTGTAATATAAGCATTGGTATTTTCAATTTTGTAATTGATTGCGGTTAAAGCGGGTTAAATAAAAGACGAGGGCAACCATTTCCAAAGGCAAACAGAGGCTCGCAATGGGCCGTGAGAGTACTGATGTAATTGTACAGCAGCCCAAATGGATGTGACACAATACCGTCTCAACACCTGCAAGCACAAGCCTACATTGTTGTCCTCAAGTATGCGCCATTGTTATCCGGACACCCCAGTGTAACCCAGTCTAAACCCGTCACGTGATTTATGGCTGCATCCCAGCCAGCCATTGTACACATGAGGTGGGGGACCATTGTACACGCCGTCATGTTCTACACTTTGGGAGGTGATAAAAGGTAATAGTTATGTTGTTTATTAACGTTAAATGGCAACCAAGCACATAAACGCATAAAGGAGCAGGTCGGATTTCCCGGCCGATTCACGAAGTTTAGAAGGCAAGGCGAAACCGATACCTTTTTGATTATAATCGCTTCCCCCAGCGAACAAAATAAGTGGTTTGTATTAAAGCGATCTGTATGTATTAATTTGGCATAAACTGTTTATCGTGGAAAAGGTGTGAGGGCATCTGAGGTCACCTGGCAACCAAAGCGATGTTGTTCTTTAATGTACACCGCCATAAAATATAGATGACAATATTAGGACCATTGTATTGGGTATATAGAGCTTAATGTTTGATCGAACCTGAAACCTCGTATCACTAGCGATTTCCCGTATCTGTGAAAATGATATCCGAACAATGTTTATTATGGAAAAAGACTCTGTGAATCTGATCAGTAAACACAGTTTTTGTGTGGTCATTTGACGGTCACAAGAATGACCATCGGAATTCCTATAGTAGGTATAAAGCGACAAACGGTGGTGTTTGGTGAATATTGTGTACGGCTTTATTATATTTACAATAGCCTAAAGACCAACATCACCAGCTATATTGAAGATCACTTAAAATATTTTATCCTTAAAAGTTTCATCCTGCCACGAAAGCAACAAACGATCTTAACAAGATGATAAACTCAGGTGTAATCAAAAGTTGATACACGAACAAACGAAAAACGGGTCTCAACGGTTTGTGATGAAGTGAAGTAAATCAATTTGTTACACCGAGATGAAGTAAATTACACGTTGGTGTCAAAAGACCAATTGAACGTTGCATTGAAATATTACATTTGTATTGAAATTGAGCATCCCGGATCTACACATAATGCTGGCATGCTGTACCAAGAAAAATAAATTGGTGTTTTAAACAGATCCAGACGCTTCGGTATACATTTAAGCAATAGCAACTTGATTTAATCGCATCTACCTACATAAATCCACATTTAGTGCAGAAACCTCTTTGTATTTTGCATCAAAGATAAACAATCTTTTGATTTCCTTATGAATCAAAACTTTGCATATCTAATGTCAATGTTTGATAATAATTGGATGGTGATGCCACGTTAAAGTCAAAACATTCTAATACTGACAGAGTAATTTAAATCGTTGGCATCTGATTCCTACTATCTTTGTATAGCAGTTTTTCATTTAATGGAATTATTTATTGTCATTCATTTGAAACATCAAATGACCAGCCCTGATCTTATACTACTATGCGTCGAATAATAAGACTTATTGCGTTGATATTTAGTCAATCGTTTCGTTTTAGGGATGAAAATCAATAAACAAACAGTATCCAATTAGGTTAAAAATTGGATAGATGAATACTTTGGTCATGAATTAAACGATTTAGAAATAAATTAAACAATGCATGTATTGAAATATTGATAAATAAATAAATAAATAAATAAATGAATGAACATATAAACAGAAAAAATAGATAAATACATAAATGAAAGAGTATAAAAAAAATCAAATGAGCATAGTGAATTTTATTGTTTGATGATGCACAATGCCCCAAGAAAGGAAAAGGATACAATATGTTATTGCAGAACATCGCATTATATTTACAGTGTCTTATTTGAGGAAATAATGTCAATGTTAAAAATACACTAAGGACAATTGTAACAAAATAACATGCTATTTGAAAATTTTGACACGTAAAACAAAGAGCATAAATACATCCGCTATTGTTCAATTCAACGCCGCCTAATCTTCCCCGCGGAAGAATAACAAAAGGAAAAGAAGCAAAAGTCGAGAACCTGTTATAAAAACACGGGCATGACAAATCGCGATACGCTCTCTTAAAGGACCAAACGTGCTGGAAATTAGAAAATCATTTGATTGCTGAATTTCTTCATGCCTTAACTATGATTTAGGTATTGATCTGGGGCTTAATGAAATGCAAATTGAATTCAAAATGCAAATCGTTGTTCGCCTCAGACACGCATACACAGAGCTTGACACGGTATCTAAGGAAATTTATAACGGTCGGGCGGGAGGGGAGCATATCCTTAAACATACGCTCATTGGGCACAAACACATTGACATATTTATTGGTTTGACCAGTGGTATATATTAAAACATAGTTTTAGATTCGTCTTCGACATTTTTTCCAGATATATCTCCATATATGTGAGTTGGTAACGATGTGGAGAAAGGGTAGCATACGCTCATTGGGCACAAACACACCGACATAGATCTGTATAGGTCCGTGCATGAATATTTTACCCTCAAACATATAACTTAACAATACAAAGATTACGATTGTTTTAACCTTCATATTAGAAACACATTAAAACTTTCCTCTATCGTTAACAGCTGTATCCTAAAGTTTTTATGTTCAAAACGTTTAGAAATAATTTTGAATCAACAAATGATTCAATGTCATTGACATTCCTGTTTATAAAATAATGTTTTTTTCTTTTAATATTTATACTTAACTTACCTTATAACAAATTAAAAAGTTCGGATGTAAATCAATAATACGATACGAGTTGTTTTTGTTGCTGTTGTTTATGGCTATGGCCGGCCACAATATTTGCCATTGGGAAACAAATTCTACGGACTCAAAGGTGTCTATGAATGATAAGTTGTTTAAGAAGCATTATCAAACTTCACCAAAACAAGACTTTTAAACAATTGACACATTACCTTATTTTTGTATGGGTTTCATCTGAAATAAGATAGGCATTTCAAATGAAATTCCATACCCGTCTAGTATGTTTTTGCCAAAGCTTTGGATCTCCCTGCGTGACTAAAGCTTTACATCAAACCATCCAACCTTTCAACGTAATCTGACCTCAGTAAGCTTTTGGCCTTTTAGAAGCCAGGAGAATAATTTGTCATTAGTAGAAACCTCATGCACTTTGAATCTTGGCTGGAAGATGTTTCCGCGATAGCATTACACATTTGATACATATCACTTCTGCGTACGGCGTGAAGATGGATAGACCGGGTTTTGAGACTGTCAGATGGCGTATGGGGGCCAAGAGATTCTGTCAAAACAAGATAAATGGCGTTTTCCTCGCCTTACAAGTAAAATCGATTACGTTTTATGCAAATATAATTGAAAACTTAGTTCCAATTTTCCCATGTCGACTTCCCAAATCCCCCCTCGGATCTCAGGAATTATGAGTTAAGGCCTGTTATCTAACCCCCACGTTATTCTGGGAACGAGCAGCACTCCCGGTCAATATTTTCTCTTTTCTAAACGATCCATCCATCTCCCCATCTCGTTTATGGTATTGCAAGGAATTTCGTAGATGAAAAGAATTAACTCGTATGAACAACGTGAAAAGATTTCTGACGTGTTTCATACGACTAAGGTATACATCATTACAGTTAAAGAAGGATTTGCTCAAATGAGCAATTCAGTCTTTACCTGTTATAATTTATAAATTGCGGGATGAAAATTATGTGATGTGTTCAAAGGAAATGGTCGGTCAAGGGTTGGTTTGCTCTTTTTGACAGTCGATCCTATAGCTCCCTTTATTCATCGTTACCATGGTATGAATAGAAGAAATAATACAAACTTTCATCTGGAGAAGAAGGCGGTGTAAACAAGATTTTCTTGAGTTGAGGTTTTATATTTCCGTACGAAAGAATTCTACCAACTGCTTGTATTTCTGCCATATAAATTGCAATATCTTCATTCTTTATTTCAATGATCTTTTTTGATCTTTAAGTTACTAATGAATTAAGGACGCGCTTTTAAAGTCTGTGTATTTCTCAAACATGGTCCTTTTATCACAAGCATGTTTTTAAGCTTTACATGTTTTATTTGATATGAATCCAAGTCAAACATTCTTTATAATATATGTACAGTCAAACTTGTGTTAAGACGCCAGCCTATCGGACAGAGTAAATTGGCTGTTCAAGACAGGTTGACTGCTTAACACCAATTGATGTAAACTATAAATCTAACTATGAACTTTCTGTAGTGGTTGTTTAAGGCAGGTTGGCTGCTTAAAAGGGTGGTTGCTTAACACAAGTAAGAATTGCAATTCATGGATTCATTGATCATTTCTCACAGACTTGAAAAAAACAAGCCCTTCGATGACATCTACAGTAGTTCCTTCTGTGTTGTCTTCTAAGACGGCAGAAGTTAAACTTTAACATTCCATGCACTTGCTAACGTCATCGCTATTACATTTGCTATTGGAAGAATTCTCCAAAAAATACAATGAGGAGGATTTCTTTTAAAACTAGTTGTTTTCTCTTTGTGCAATTAATAAACTTCTGTGTTTTTAGTGTAAGTAACCTATTCATGGATAAAGCCAATACGCCATGTCCCTTTCGTTGTCGAAAGTGCAACATAACAACACCACTTAATCTTTGAAATTTTCTGATATGATGTCCGAAATCAATAAATCTAAATTGTGCTTATTGAGGAAGATGACTAGATCATATAGTATGAAATATAAGTACCATATTCCTTTAACATAACGTTAAAAGGTCATCTATTCATAAACAACACTGATGGATAAAATTTCATTACCATTTGGTATCGCAGTATGGTATGGTCGACTGTGTAAACAAAGCCGGACATTCATTGGTCATCTTATTGAGGGCACCAATACGATGATGTCCGAATAATGATGGAGAGGTCAGCATGTTGGATGGCCGAAGGAAATGCGTAATTGATTGATTTATTATTATCGACCAGGACACATCGTCAGGAGACGAATAAACATTTTAGTGCAATTACGTGGTTAATTGAAACCGATTTCAAGAATGGATAAAGCAATTATTCGAATTATATTTTGGTACAACAACGATTCGAAATGCAATAAATATATAAAAGTGATATATGCATTAGGAATGGTTTGTGAAAGCACTTTGACCGTTAGTGTATTTCCGTGTGTAAATGTAGAAGCATTGCTTTTACACCTTCGCTCCATCATCACAAAACTTTATCCTGGGGTGGTTAAACTAATGATTTAAAGAAAATATTCACAATGAAAATGGACGTTTTCCTAGACAAAACACAAAACATGTCAATTAGCATGTCAATCTGGGCATCTAGGAAAGACAACTCATATGATGTGATACATTGCAATATTGCTTTTCTCAATATAAAATCAGGAGTGATTGTTCTTTCTTACTTAGACAGTCTTTTAGAAAGAAATATTTAGTCAAAGCCTATCCTGATAACCGAAATGTTTGAAGAAATAGTTCACCTAATTTGCATTGCTAGTTACGTGCGTGATCATTATTATATATTACATATGCCGGAGTATATTCAAGACATATTTCGGAAGATGTCATGTAGCGTACCATAGCTATTAAAGATGATCGAATATCTTCTATTTTCATTTTATCCAACCGTCGTCCCAAATACGAATGACGAAATGGAATTGATGACTAAAATGAACCCTGCTTTTCTATTAGAATTTGCGATCGTGAAACAAAGTCCAGCAGCTAACCTACGGATGACCAGTGGTTCTACCAGCATAAACCAGCCCGTCAGGGAAGATAAGCTCAGTTTTTATTTTCTTCCATCAATTGTGAATCAGCCTTTGCAATGTCATCGGCGTTGGAGTGTAAAACTGTTAGTAAGCATACCAAACACGTTCGGGGAATCAGTTATTGAATCAAACAACAGAAATAGGAAATCGTTTAAGTATAAACCTTCGAAGATTACTATCTTGACCTAAAATAAAAATGATCAAATATTTTCTTTCCGAAGGGTACAATGCCAATCCCCGCTGAACAATGAAAACGTTGTCATCTAGTGCGATAATGTGCTGATGTACCATTTCTATAGTGGGTATAACAAGGGAAAATCCAAAAAAGTAATATAGAACTATCATCATTTTATTGTGGCTTCCGCGGAATAAACACATCTCTCCCAGTGGTTTATCACCCGTCCGGAGAATAAACACACATACAAATTCTGACAAATTTGGCACATTTGTTGGGTAATCATATTGCACCGTCTAGTATTGACCAAGGGGGTCCCTGCGTCTGTAATTCCAGCGAAGACGACTTCAATTCGTTGACCGCTCGACCCCGCACGTTTTATTCTATTGCCGCTTGTTAATGAAAACGGGGAACTATTTCGAGAAGCGGCTATTTTTACACAGCCTTCTGACGACCAAGACATAATTGATCGTGGATTAATACACGTTTGTGTTGGTGTACTCTTTTAGTGTGTGGTTGGTTCTGCGACTGAGCTAAAAATGAGAAAAAACTTTCTTTGAAACGATTACAATGCAAAGAAAAAACTATTTTCTCTGCTAGAGAGAGAGTCTTGTATTTACTGCAGTAAACTGAGATATTGCTTATAAAACCTTTTGCCAAACCCAGTGATGAATCCAATCCTATTATAAACCCATTAAGAATTGCTATGCTATTATCTTTTTCTAGTTTGGAAACACTTGTTTTTTTCTCTTTAATATAACAATATTCATCGAGAAGAGAATCGTATGTCACATTTGTCTTACCATTTCTTTGATCAGAAATAACGTATGCACCAACTGATTTACACGTATTACAACGTTGAAAACGAATCACGCAAAGTATACCATACGGTTGGTGTGTGTTAGGTACGGATGATATTTTGATTTCCTCCCCTTGTATGTAATGCAAATTTCGAGGGCCCATTGATAAGTTTATCATTTATGTACGGACAACCTCATTGACAGATCATTCAAAGAGAATACAGACATACAAGACGCCTATTATAAGAGGGACCAACTTCACTAGCATACTACATCATGCATTTATATGTATTAGATTGTTTAGTTTAGTTTAAACTTATTTAATTAACATCGATTGTGAAACGAGTTCTTACAACTTAGACAAATCATTCTCGATTCTGCTTCTTGGATACATAACCAGTACTGGCGCCGAATGTTTAATTAATCTGAATGGGATCTATTAATACAGTTCTGAATTTTCTTATCGCTGTTGTGATGTATCTCTATCGAAATTAATTCATCTTTATAGTCCAAGACCTTCCATTTTCGATTCATCTATTCATCATGACCCAAACATTAATCAATTTTGTCACTAGTAATATACTTTGTCCACATCAGTGCCATACAAAACCCTGGTTAAACTACTGATCGCTTTTCCAAATCATTACTTTCAAGAGTGGGGGAACAATCTTGCTACGCACCATTGTACAATTATGTTTTACCATTAATTTCATTATCAAATACTGACAGGATCATGGTTGTTGTAGTTGCATTGGAACTTTTAAGAATAGTTTTATTAAACAAAGTAGCAAACCAATGTTGAAGACTTTTCCAGACTTTTTAGGTGTTATGATATTCTTCATTGATACGAATTTATATGTTGAATGTATTTTATCTCGTTTTTTAGAAATTTCACTAACCTCCACGCATGTTTACAGGTGTTCATGGTTTACAATTCAGGGGTTCCAAATTGAATTGTCCGTATTGCCCAGCTTGTTATAAAAACATTAATTGACAAGTGAAACTTTACTAATATCTATCACATGACCAATATACGGACAAGTGCATAAAAAGACTTGGCATTTGCAGACAAGTCAATCAAGCTCAGATTTCGCCATCCCTGTAACTATATGAGTTAACCCTTTACCAAACACCAAATGTTTAACTGTCCCAAATTTAGTTGCAGACGACATTTCAAAATGTGATGAAATTGAAAATAATATTCTGATAGGGCAGAACACATCGTGGAAAAAGGAGAAATCGCTCTTTGAGTCGTCTGCAACAAACTGGTCATTATTGTTTGGTAATGGTTTAAATTAAGTAATTGTATCACATGTGCTTTATGTGTGTACCTAGTGCCATATGCCAACATGATTATGCATTTGGTGTATGCTGGCAGAAAAGTGATATATCTCCCGCATCGAAGAGAAAATTTGTCAAAAATCACAAAAATATCCGAAAGTCTTATCCTAGTTCAGCAGACGACAGCTGCCAGCGGTTCGGCACGCTTCCATGTTTATCCAAATCCCATTTGGCTGCTACCGAGGGTCTCCGAATAGAGCCCGTGCACGTCACGTCGTCGCAAATAACGTCTAATTCAATGACCCGTCGAACCGTCACGTTTTATGGCTCTATCGGATGGACTTCAGAACCCCATAATTGCCACGTCCGAGCAATGAAATTGATTTGTTTCGGGGGGCTCCGAATATTAGACCTTAAGTACTTTGATCGCCAGGACAGATTCCCTTATAAAGGAAATAAGGGAATCTGTTCGAGGGATCAAAGGTTAGCCCCCTTTTCCTCATATGTGATCACAGATAGCACGTGAAATAATAAAGCATTGTTCAAATGGAAAGAATTACATGTAACACATCAACATTGCTTTTGCCACCGTTGATTCAATCAAAGACATTAAGGTAAATGGTAGTTCGCTTATCTATCTATAATTTTCAGTCGGTTTTTGCTTTGAATCTGGCCAAGTCGTAAAATACAATATGATTGAATTGTTTTTGTCTGAGATTACTGACTTCCAACATCAAAGATATCTTTAACGGGTCGGAACGTATGCTATTTACCGTAAGTAACTTTGATCGCGGTTCCCCTTTTTCCGACATGAGTCGTTGTTATTATCAGCAATTCCGAAATGATCAAAATAAAAATGTCATTTAATCTAGCCAAAATAGGAATCAACCTAAACAGCATTCGAAAGTATTCCTGAATAGTATGTGTGAAACTATGCATACATAGTAGCTTCATGCAAAAAGTTGCACGTTGAGGAAGGTTGGGAAAGTCATAGATAAAAGCGATTTAAACTTGTTCTTCTTTGAGCAAAATCAAGTGGCCAGTTAAGTGAACCATGGTAGTACTTTGTGACGTACATTCGAGAACGTCATTCATACGACGTCATCTTACCTAACAAAAATGCTAACACGGGGTACCTGACATGATCAAATATTGCTTAATGTTTTCTTATTTCTATCACATAGATTCTTGTGTTGCATAAGATTGCGAAAACTGTGAGCATTATGATTATACTTATAAGGAAATACGTAATAAAATCAATAATTTAATGAAATAATGCAATTCATTTTTAAATTTCATGAAAGTACGGAAGGACCTTTCTTTCATACATTCACTGATTCCTTAATGCATTTCGTGGATATCATGTCGCCAGACCTTGTATTCAGCTTACGGTAACTATGTCAACCTATCTGTATAATGTTTTCGCTATTTATTTGTATTAGTTTAGAGGATTTGCAGAAATGAATGTGATAAAGTTTTTCTCATTTAAAAAAAATGATTTTACTTGATAAAATAAAACAAAATCCTTGGGCAGTGGTTCATTTTAAATTTCTCACAACCTGGTCTTTCCTATGCGCGTTAAGCATTGGAGCTGTAATACGTAAAACATAGTTTTATGGCACCTTAGTTTTATAGCAACCCACCAAAGATATAGTGTTAATGAGACTGTAGTTTCAGCGTTTACGAAAATGGTAAATATACATGTGGTTGTTCCGATCTGGACTTTTTTTAGTCAGACAAAATCATCACCCCGTTTTGATTTGTGTGAATATTGTTAGCCAGATATATGCGGATGACATTTTGAATGTCTTGACTAACATCAACACAAAAAATCAAATTACTTTTTAATGGATGTATGTAGGGAGTATCAGACGAGAGAAAAATCAAAGTGCCCGTGTATCTTTAACGAAACATTTAATTTGTAATCACTCTTTAAAGGTTTTTCCTAACTTCATCAAAATAAGCTCTTTGCAATTTAATTATATATCGCATTCTGTTTTTCTTTTTCAGTGCAAAGACATTTAGAAATGCCAATAGTTAAATTACTCCGATTGTTTAACAAAAGACAATTGCAGTCTGCACATGTGCAGTTAACCCCGATATAGAGCGCCACCTGTCGAGTCAAGGGCGGTAATCATTATGATTGACCTTCCCCATAGCGAGAGTGATCGATCGGCCGGGGAGAATGGGAATTAATTTCGTTCCATTAAGATTGAATTAGAGCCCAAATGGGTATGTATCATTGAAACGAATACGCTCTGTCGACCCCTTACATCGGAAAGCCATTTTTCAAGTTGCCACCTTTTCAATGGCCTCTCACCCAGCCTCGTTCTGAACGTCTAGCTTACCGTCTGCATGTTGATAGATAACAATATCAGACGAAACAAAATTGATTTCGCCTCCTCCCTCACTCGCCTTCAATAAGATACACGGAGAAAACGAACACGCCTTCTTTACACCAATTCCCAAACTCTAACACGAACCGCGACAAAGAAAATATATCCTTTACTTATCACCAAAGGTTTTAGACTTTTACTTAAAAACCTAGTAAAGCTTACAATAAATGTAATCGATTCCGACATTCTCTCTCATATTCAACCTAAGTTGTAAGACCCTTTTTCACAATCGATATAGGATAACAAAGAGTTAACCAAACTAATAAACTAAACAAATCACCAAAGGTTTCGGATCTTTATTTATAATCTAGATCAAGCTTACAATAAATGTAAACGATTCCGTTATGCTCCCTCGTATTAACATATGGGTTGACAATGTCACATGATTCAATGGAATACGTTCTATGCCGATTCGATTTTGATTATCAATAAACGTATTTGTAACAGACGATCAAATAAAACAATTATGAATGTCAAAACAGATATGTCTCTTGACAAGTAATATGAACTGTTTCACTGGATAACACAGGAGTATATATTTAATATGATGATTCTTCGGCATATTTTTGCTCCTATGGTCTAGAAAAACTCTGTGCAATATACAGGTTTTTGTTTGGGTAGTAGGACATTATGGACGAATTTTAAGTATTTTATATGTTGAAGACCAAAGCAAAATTATGTAGACGTCTCCAGTCATGCTTTACATCTTTTCTATAATGCGTAATCTGGCAAGATTTATAAAAGAAGCAGTTGCATTAAGAGCTAGCAATATACACAACATTGAGGCCTTAACACTACAGGGTATAGTTGTTTAATGTTTGTCGCACTATGTCGTACTATTCTAGTAGCTAAATACAATAAAACCAATGTGATGTTTTTGATAGTTGAAAAGTAAATACGATGTAAACTAATTTTATGAGTATACATGTACTGTATATTATTGATCAGTCGTAATTATACTTGTGACTTCAAACTGTATTGTTTACGTCTTGAATAAGATAATGTCATTACATAATCTTTAGTATCTTTTCTGAAATGAAAACCATCTACAAAACAATTAATACATCAACTATATTGTTTTCAACCGATACAAAAAGTACTAAAACAACTACAGTAAAACAACAACTGTATGTCGGAGAGTTTTCCTTTGCCATTGTAGATATATATTCTATAATGCAATCCTTATTCATAAAAATACTCGTCAATGTGGTTGGAAACGAAATATACAGACTCCAGAGATGCGGTAACCAATTACCAAACAATAATGACATTTTTCTACGTTAGTTGCAGACGACTCTAGAAAACATTGTGGGAAACGAAGAAATTGCTCTTTTCAATGTTTTGCACCCTACATGAAGATCTTTTTTCAATTTCACCACATTTTGAAATGTCGTCTGCAAACTCTCTCAATTTGGGACAGTCCAAAAATTTGGCGTTTGACAAAGGGTTAAACGAACTTTAATAGCTATCAACAGTCTAACTGAGAACATAATATGTTCTGTGTATGCGGTGTTATTAATGGTCCAGAGAGTCTGGTTAGAACACGGGATATGTCAAATGTTCGTTGTAATATCGCTGAAGCAATATTGGTAATGACATTAACTAATAAAAAAGATTCAACCTTAAACATCTAAGGTACACCAACCATCTAACATGTGAACGGGTATTTCTAATAAGGGTGGTATAAACTACTTTTACTTTTAAGATTCATAAAAAGGGCAATCTATAAAGTTAATCTGGGTTTTCTTTGCCATCTTTTTCCTTTCAAATGGGCGTCAATAAAAGTTGGATTTCAATCGGTTTGAAAAGAACGGAAGGATGTATCTGATATAAATCGGTGGTATATTGCGCCATCTAAAACAGCTTCTTTATAACGCTCGGTGAAGTTTTAACCCGTAGAATGATCGGTAATCTTATTAAGATAGATGTTTGTGTCGTCTGCTTTTCAAAACCTTAACTATCTGCTTAACCTTAGTAAGGAAAGTTAATTAGAGTACCAAACAGGTTAGATCCCAGTCCAGCCGCCAATTCACTTAGTAACTGGCATGGATCCGACCTGTTTGAATAAGCATGAAGTCGATCCCAGAACTTTAAGGGTAAATCAGATGTTTGGAAAGCCAGGGCAGTGTGCTAATACACATAGTTGTCATATGCAGGAACGTATACAGTTCTATGTAAACATCAGGTTTTTTTTTCATTCTTTTTTTCTTTTCTTTTCGTTTCTTTTATAAAAATGTATCTCTCCCATGAAGTATCATTCAAGAAAGATAATTTGTTATATGAATCCTTAGCTTTACATGTACCAATGCTGCTAATGTTACAATACAAACATATTACCATGAAATGAACAGCTGAAGTTTTCTCATGTATATCCTTTCTTTCAATTCTACTTATTTAACACACATGCATCAGTAGTTTGATTGAAGTATTCTATTAAAATGACTTATTCCTTGTGATAAGTATCATTTCCCTTTACAGTAAGTGAGCTAGTCAACATCTCTTATTTTCAGCACTTTATAAGCATGTTAGGTAAGAATGGCAATCGATGGTAATTTTGGGTGTGTGGTGGCGGCGGAAGTGTTTGGAATTCGGCGTGCAGTTTTGCTGTAAATAGAAAATAGTGTCATCCTTCTTCCGAAACTTCAGAATGTGACCAACCAATCACAAATTCCAAACGATATGTTTTAGTATTTAAGACAAGTCTCTTTGGTGTCATTCTTCTGGTTTTAGAACATTCGCCATCACTCACACTAAAAGCACACCACCCAATGTACTCATAGTTCTTTTCGCGGAAGATCGTCCAGAAATCAATGGAATCTGCCAGTTCGTATTAAAGGAGGGAGGTAGGAACGCATTCCAGAGCCCCGAATCGGCCTGGCACCCATTCAAAGTCACCGATATCGACGTCTAACTCGATTTGGAAACACAATTAATGCCTGGTATTACGGAATCGCGAGAATTATGGCGCAATATGGGCCCCGCGTACAAAGCAAAGAAACTAGGGTTGATTGAATCTAGGGGGATCTTCGCGGAACGAGCCGTGTGTAATTTAACATGTTTTCATATTTCTCGACTTAATGGTTGGAATAACAGAGAATTTGTTTAAGGACTGTCAAATCAGATAAAAACTAAGACGGAGTTATGTTTTATCCTTTCCCGCTTGTATGGAGCCTTGTTTGATTTATTGGGTTGGATTTGTTCGATGTTCATGATATGTCGCCCCAAATTAGCTCATGTAGATGTTATTAATTCATTTGAGAATGATTACTGCTTTAATTTGTAATATGCATTTTTGAGTTGATATATTTATTTTTTTTTGAGAACAACTACTGCTTTATTTTTATGCACATATTTTTTATATACACTTTTGTGTTGATATACATATACTTATTGTGATTTGCAGAAAAAAATGTAGTATCGTAAATAAGTTCCTGAGCGAATGACATTTTGGTTTATATTAATAATTTGGAACCATTTGTGTCAGCTTTTGCTATTTGTCTAAATTAATCAGCTATCAATATGTTCTTTAATCAATAAAGGCATGCTATTTAACGACATCCCTTACTTTTATGATTATATCTAGTCGGCCACTTCATTTGACAAACAAGTTTTATTCATGGATTATCTTAACATAAACACATGAATGTACCCTCTAGAAAAATTGATAACGTGTTTAACGTTAGCAAACTCTGATTCAATTCCCTGAGTGTAAAGGCTTTAAATTTTTGACCTGTGTAAACGTTTTATATATATTGCGAATCTATATAAACAAGTGTGACAATTTGCCTTTAAGTCAGTCTGTATGTAGAACTAGCCTTGTATTAATTTACATGTATCTCCTAAACACTGGTTGGATATTTATGTCGAAGACAAGTAGCAGTTTACTGCGTCATTCAAGTCATCACTTGTTGCCAGATCAACCTCGTGCAATATGTGTAATGACTATGAGCTTGCGTATTTAATTTCACAATATACTTATGTTATTTCTTGATGTCTTTTCTTTCATTACTGAGTCAATATGCGTAATATTTTGAATAATTGTCTTTTCGACAATGTTTTTAAGTGTACAGTAGGCCTATACCAGTATTGACTGCAACGCACTTGATAGCACCGTGGCAACGCAGTGGGTGCATCTTTAGATGCACTTCTAGCTGGTGTTCCAAAATTCGTGATCGAGCTGACATCCGAAATGTAAAGATACCATTATACGGGTATAAAAATTGTAAGTGCTTTCGTTTCCATGTTTAAATTTTGTTTTAGAAAGATAAACTGACAAAACAAATAATTATCGATAGAATATGTTGCTACACTACTGTCAAAGGCTCATGAAAGAACAACAATGCTATGTCTAACTATATTCTTTGGTAAACATCTAGTCAAATTCAAAACGTTATCACACAAGAAAAAACATCTCAGCAGCCCTTAAACGTGAAAGCCAACACAAAAAAAACAAGATCAGCCAAGATCAGCAATTCAGATTGCCTGTTTCTATCAACGCTGACCTAATCATGTGATACAGATATTTCTGAACTGACCAATCAGAATTGTTTTTGGAAATATGTGAACACGCAGATTGTTGATACACATGGATGAATTGGAGACAACTACATTTCAAGAACAAAATAACTTATCTGAAAGGACTTTATTAAATATGGTTTCACAACATTCATAGATTAGCTTTCAGGACTTTTATAAACATGATTAAAGAACTCTATATATTTTTCCAGTTATTTATTTGTACTCATCTCCTCTCAGTTGCCTGTTAACGCATTTGATATCAAGCAGATGTGCAGAAACAGTATAACAATACGATTGCATGAGAACACAGATCGACATAGGCCATTGACAAAACGTTCAATACACAAACAAAACTGATAGGACAGGCAATGGATCGAAGATGAGAAGGGACCAATTACCTATGTTTACGGTATCAATTAATGGCGTCACACTTCGCGTGCTGGAGTTTTCCCTTTTCAAAGGTCCCTTGATTCCATTACCCGTAATATCTGATTAGTGCGCTTAATTCGAGCAATTTCCCTAATTCCAACCATTAATTATGGGCTAAATTAAATTAGACCCGAAACTGCGGAGAGAGGGCACTGGCGTTGCAGGGGACCTCGCGCTGGAAAATCCAATAACTCCGACGTCAATGTCCCTTTGTTCCCCATGGGAATTTCTCGGACTGTCCTTTCCCTTTGAATTTGATGTTTTCTCTCTTTTGAATCAAGAAAGCTTTAGAAATCGCTTTGACAAAAGTGGAAATTGCTTGATACATGAAATGTCTCCTTTTGTCACAATGGTTTCTGCTCAACTTGAGAAAACTTTAGAATGCTTAAGAAACCATAGTAACAAAAGGAGACATTGCTTGAAACAAGGAATTTTTCCTTTTGTCACAATGGTTTCTAACCTACTGTAGAATACCTTAGAATACTAAGAAACCGTTGTAACAAAATGGGAAGTTGCTTGAAACAAGCAATTTCTCCCTTTGTCGCAACGAATTCTATCATACTTTATAATACTGTAGAATAACGAAGAAAAATCGCTGTAACAAAAGGAAAAATTGCTTGATACAAGCAATTTTCCTAATTCCACAATAGTTTCTAACCTGTTTTAGAATACTGTAGAATACTTAAGAAACCATTGTGACAAAAAGGGGAAATTGCTTGAGGCAAGCAATTTCTCCTTATGTCACAACGGTTTCTACCCAACTTTATAGAGAAAACATTCTTCTTTTTCATTCTATATACTATCGACGGATGTTGCTTTCGTTTTCGATAAGCAACACATTTGCTTATGGAGAAGTAGGCTTATTGAAGCGATTATTTGCATCTTTCTGATAGGTTTTTGAATCGTTTATGTATCCCTTTTTTCTTCTGAAGATTTAGTCAACACACTAAATAAAAGACACATATCAGACGAATCTAGCAGACGAATCAAGCAGACGAATTCTCGAGATGTTCAGACTACAATTAAAATATGAATTGATAGTTTCTTTATGATCATAGAATTTAGACACAGAGAGATCAAAGGTTAATAATAAAGAGTATAGATACTACCTTTCGCACAACTTTTTTTCTATTTATTTTCTTCTACAACAACGTTAATTCAAACATATTGAAAGGAACTTTTATGGCAACAGTCAAATCAGTATAAGAACACTTACAAAGGTTGAAATAACAGCAGTAATTTTTCACTTCATGCATATGTAAGCACGTCTAAGTGGCCGTTTTCTTTAATTCACAATCCTATAGAGACACCTGTTTGCCAACAACAATTAAAGAAAGGATAGAACACAGTGTTATTCCGTTTGTATAAACTATATTTTCATAATGACAAGTTTTTCATTTGTTTACCATGGATTCCCTCACAAAGAATTCCTCGTGAAGAAGCTAAAATGGATCTCGACTTGCCATACATTGAGTTTCCTATTTGTAAAAATAAGGACAATACGACTTGTATTGCGACAGATGAATTGATCCTTCAAATACTATATCATAATATGCACGAATTACTCGTATGTTACAAGGAATTAAGTTAAACACATTACTGATGATACCTTATTTATAAAAAAGAGTTACAAATAAATCATAAAAAACAAATCAAATGCATTGGATACAAACAAAAAGAGGACAAAAACGCAAAACCGTCTCCTTACACTGCAATGATTTTCCTGTTTGAATCGTTAACAAGGAAAGGAATCAAACGCCGTCTGCAGCGGTCTCGGAAAGGGATTAAATTCCCGAGAGTTGCGGGAGGTTGCCATGGGAGATTAATCACACCCTTCAAGTGGTTAGAGCAATAAAAAGAAAGTTGAAAGACAATAAATTTACAAAACGTCGATCTGTGAGTACGTTTGATTAAAAACAGTTGACGCTTCCGAGCTTAGTTCGAGTTACAAAAGAGGCAGACCATTTTTTTCAAGTTGACAAAACACCTAACCCTTAAGCGAGTTTGAACAAGCTGCACTTAACGACATTCAAATGTAATTGGCTGTTTGTTCAGAAATATTCACGAAATGCAGAAAACGGCATGATTCGCTAAAAACATTACTGAACAAGAATAATTTCATCATTATATGAGAACTCCCTATTACCATTCTTAATTGAAATGTAAATAGTCGATACGTTTGACTCATAGCCATGTAAATTTCAACTAACTAAGGTACATAGATTTGTGTTATTTTTATTTGTATGTAGCAAGATATTAAAGAAAAAATGGTCACCAAAATGGATCACTGTTTAAGTCTCCATTGTTAGGCTCAATGCAAAATAAGAGGATATAACTTTTTCGTACATTTAACTATTCGTCTTAAACAAATTTCGAAAGCGACGAAACAACGATCAGTCAAAATACTTCCTTTAAATTTTATATAACACGATCACGTTTTACCAAATACGCATGCTTTCCTTATCCTATTGTAACATTCCTATTATTACATTGAATTCTAGATAAGCCTTTTTCCGTGTCTCAAAGCTTATTCTTAAGAGAAACGGTATTCAAGTTAACTTAGCTAAGTTTACGATAACTCAAAAATATTTTTTTGTGGCAGCATGTATACATTACATCATTCCTTCTCTAATCTCAAGCAAATTGATCACACACATCTTTGCACAGCAGAGAAACTACTGAAAAGATACAATTAATACAGGGAGAAATTGCACACACGAGTCTTCGAATTCCAGATAGTGGATTGTAAAGTTCTAAACTTCTTAAATATGTGAAGATGCAGCAACGACATATCTCTTAGCATGCTTTTTTTTTTAAACAGATGACAACAAATGGTATCACATATAGGATTCGCTGCTTGCTTTCAACAGAACAGATGTTTAGCTCATGACTAATACACTTTCGTATGACTGTCTACACTTTGTAATGAACAGTTTCACTAAAGGGCGTGTTTCCATCACTGATGTGCCAGACAGGGTAGAACAACTTGAAAATAAATGCTGAAGCGATGTAAAATACAACCACACCAACCCACCACTAAATGATGTATCCGTATCCCTTATCAGTGTTAGGGTCAAAGTTCCATAACCCTGTGGCATGCTATTGATTGGGACAATAACCTTGAGGGAATGGGGTCGTAAGAGTGCCTATTTAGATAGGCGAGTTGCAGGAAACAGAATTCTACAATTTGTTTTGACATCGCAAACGTCTTTTAAAGTAAAGCAATCTCAGTAAGTTGTCGTGAACATTTTCAAACTTAATCCTCCCCTCCCCACACGATTCGATGGGATAGCCTTAACTTTTCAAACGAATTGGACTGGTCAATATAGGGAGAAACTGACACCTGCACAAAGGCATCTTAGCAGCCGCGCATTAAAAATGCAAATTGCCTTTATAAAGCAGCATCGAGCCAAATAAGGCCAATTAGCGATATAGAGCCAAATCCGCAGTTATCTCTTTTCTCAATCAGCGTCTCGGAGAGAAAACCTTTTCCCGGCTCTCCCTCTCTCTCTGCGAACCCATTACCCTATATTAGCGTTATCTCTCGTTCATGCTAGATCCCGCTCCGCAGCCTATTACACGCTCTTTACGACAAATGAGGCGTTAAGATCGCCATTTCAAGCCACGTCCGTAAGCCTCGATGGGCAGAATTACGCAGAAAGCCCTTAAATGATACTGCAACCAGATAATGGCTGATTGGAAGGGAAACTTTCAAACAAAAACCGCTATGTAATTACTTGATAAATTACGTTCTTGGAAATCGAGATACTGCGGACGCTTCCGATGCAATTTTTAAAGCGCTTTGAGGACGCTGATTTATGACGTTAGCAACTGTCATAGAGGGGGAAAATCTCGCGAGACTTAAATGACATGATTAGAGGGTTTGGACATATGATTAACCGCCTAATAAGGTAATACGCGTCGCTTATGTCTACTGTAACAAATGGAACGAGTGTCTAATGCGTTTTCCTGGTTCCTGAATCCCCGGTTCCACGCTCCGGCAGTAATGCCTTTTTAGTAATGGAATGTGTAATTCTCGCTTCCATTTGTCCTGTTTTCTATACAAGTCGATCTGTGTGAGTCGGTAAGAAATGTTTTCAAGGAAGGAGTGAACCACATGAAGAGTAACCCACTGCCTCTGGTCAGAAAGTGAGGATAGCGAAGTCTGAAAAAATCGAACGTTTGCAATAACAATTGATGACAAGTGAATTCAAATCCCCCCCCCCCCAAAAAAAAGAAATGAATAAATATTTTGAAAAAGAAAATGAGTGTGTCGTTGAAATAGAATTATAGTTTTGAAAAAAGCATCGTTTGTTTTGAATTGCGATTAGTTGATTCTATTCGATAATGCTCCATGTTTTTACCAACGTGGTTTAATCAGCCATTTTGTACAGCTGAAGAATTTGCAACACTTCTTTAGTGCAGTCCAGACGGGCTCAAAAGAACTAGAGAATGGGCCAAGAACTAACACATCGCATTGACCAGTAATGTAGACAAGAATCGTCAGAATGTCATAAATATATGATAAACAAGTAGTTTATTAGGTCTTTGGAGTTTTCAAAGCAAAATCTTTCACGAAACCCTTATCTTCTGTATCTGAATTTAAGCACGCTCGATGGGATGTTGTTAGCAAAATGTGGATCAATTGAAAACATATAAGCATCATTTGCATATGCAAACTTAAATATGTTGAAAAAAGGCGAGAGAAACAAACACTCATAAAATAACCAATGGTTCAAGATTGATACTGACAATTACCTGGATACTGCATACATAGCAGTACTTGAATAACTGTTAACTTACGTGTGTGCTTTACGTCTTGTAAACATTATTTCAGTTATATTGCGATGCCCGACTCATGATTATGGAGTTAGACCTTAAACTTAACCGCTATATGGACAGGCTATGTTTCTTGTATGGTGTTGCCTTTAAACTTGGGTCTTTGCAAATTGTTATGAAGTATAATACTAATCTGAGTTCAATTTTCTTGTTTTGTAAGGTGAAGCATTTGTTTGTATTACATTGCTACAATAATATCACTGCATTGCATATAGAATAAAGGATGAACGGTTGTCCAAAACCAAACCTCGATTTCCGATGCTTTTTGTTTGCAATTCATTCATACAATACAAAGTATTCCTTCTAATTCACAGATTACATCTTTGCTAAGTCTTAACGGTTGATTATTTCATTTGTCCTCGAAGGAAAAGTCTCCTCTTGCTTAAACAAACACGGATTCATAGTTTAATTTTTCTATGGGGTCTCCTTCCAATACTATTGAGCTAGGCATTGCACTAACTTGTAAAATAACATAGTTGGTACGTTTCATCCGATGGACACTTTCGAAAGAAAGGCGGATGATTAATAATCTGATTAAAGATCATTAACAGAAAGAAAAATGAAAAACAAACCATATTTCGAGGACAAAATCGAATCTACGGCTTTTATCGATGTGTCACTTTGCGACCACCCTTCTATAATACTAACCAATAACAATACAATACAATATTCTTTTATTATCTCCCAGTTTACAAAGTGGACAAAATGTACAGTTTGTGAAGACATGTGAGCAAATTAACATACCTATAACGTTGGGTAGTGTAATTGTTTGGGGAAGCGTTTAACATTTACAATGAAAGCTTTAGAATTATTGTTAAGTCTGGTGAAAACACATTCACGAAGGAAAAAATAAAAATTCAAGTCTTAAAAGGTTTGTCAGACTTGGTGATGTAGAGTGACCAGTATGGGTTGACAACATTGGCAAAACTTTCCGACAAGACCCCCTCACCCATTTCCGATGTCGCGGGCGCAAAAAAGGTGAGAGATAGGTGCTTGTTATTCATCAGTCATATTAACGCCTCTCTGCTCAAAAAATGATTTATGGTGGGGACCCCTTCCTGTGCTTGAAATGGTAATTAGTAGCCACAAAAGGGGCGGGCTGAAGCCTTGCATGAAGGGCGGCTTCAACAGTGCGTACAGCCAAACCTGTCCAACAAGCTGCGACGTCATGAATTTAAATCAAGTTTAGCCTTACAAGGAAGATGATGGCTTAATATTGGGGAGTTGTCCCGTAGCGAAATTTTACCCACACTGATTCGTTGCAGCATAGTTCCTTTTTTCGTCTTTTTCTGATTTGTTATTCAGTTTTGAACCAAAGTTAACCCTTTGACAATATTTCACTTATATACTGTACCAAATCACATTATCAATTCTTCATCACGACGCTATTTAAACAAACACATTGAACCCATAAAATATACATACGAGTTTTTAGCAGCAAGGAATGAAATGTATGAAACATCGCAATATTGTATTGATGCAATAGAAATATACCCAGTCTCCTTTTCTTGAAATATTGGAGATGGTGTTCATTCCAAGTTCAAGGGTGCTTGTTCAATGAAGGGAAAATATAAAAGTCAAAGGGAAATACCGTTTGTATTGATGTTTGATATACAATAAAAATAGCTATCGAAAACGAAATGCATTCAAGAAGTTTTACTTTATTAAAGTATATACGTTTTATATGTAGTAGGTCTCAAAAGCGATGTCAGGCTTTTGGATTAAATTACATGTATATACATATAATATAATTAAAATTGACCTAATTATGATATCAATGACTATTCTACAGTGTAAATCATATAGAAATTCAACTGCTGTGCATGTTTAAAGAAATGATTCTTTAACTTTAAAATTTCCTCACATCTGTGAACAAACACCTTTAGTTCCTTACACAATCTCGTTATAACGCCACTGCAAATTGAAGTTCAGGGAAGCCTTGTAACAAACACCTTTAGTTCCTTACACAATCTCGTTCTAACGCCACTGCAAATTGAAGTTCAGGGAAGCCTTGTAACAAACACCTTTAGTTCCTTACACAATCTCGTTCTAACGCAACTGTAAATTGAAGTTCAGGGAAGCCTTGTAACAAACACCTTTAGTTCCTTACACAATCTCGTTCTAACGCCACTGCAAATTGAAGTTCAGGGAAGCCTGTTACAAACAGCTTTAGTTCCTCACACAATCTCGTTCTAACGCCACTGTACATTGAAGTTCAGGGAAGCATTGTAACAAACACCTTTAGTTCCTTACACAATCTCGTGATAACGCCACTGTCAATTGAAGTTCAGGGGAGCCTTGTAACAAACACCTTTAGTTCCTTACACAAACTCGTTCTAACGCCACTGCAAATTGAAGTTCAGGGAAGCCTTGTAACAAACATCTGCATAAGGTTACAGAACAGTTTCATTTCTTTTCAACCCTTCCATTTATGAAGTAATAATTTGTTATGTTTCACATAACTGTTAGCGATGATTTGTATCGGTTTTTTTTCCAGAATGGGAGGGCATGCTGTCAACTTTGATTCTTTACAAAAGAAAATGAACCGTAAAGACCAGATGACGGTGTCTGTCGATTAGAGTTCAATTTTCCAGGAGCGGGAAAAATGGCGGACCATCAATGGCTCCATTTTGATATACGGGACAGCATGGGATAGGATATGTGTTTGGGTGTTTTATATCAAAGAACACATCCAGGTTTTAAGTACTTTACAATAGTAAGATAATCAGATAGAAGTTTACTCAGTTTAATATACTGTATATAGAAGTTTATTCAGTTTAATATATTGTAAGGAAATTATTAACATTGTCCTTTGGTTTAGGTATTTGTTTGAATCGTGTCTTTGAAACTAGTTTAATGAGTATTGACAATTAAGGGTTCAAATGAATGATGAATCTTTAATCATGAAAATAACAAACACTTATTCTAACTCTGCATTGAATACCTTGATAAAAAAAAAAGAAATTATGGTAATCTTTAACAAAGGCCATAAGAAAGGTGTAAGTTAAAATATCCCATATCTTGACAGCGGTCTGATAGGCCAGTCAACAATCAGCGGTACAACTCACCGTAACACTATCAATCGGTTACCAGATTGAAACCAAGAACGAACATAAATATGAATTAAAATCAGAAACATTAGCAAGTTTAAAGAAGAAACAACGAAAAATAGTTTTCACAACAAAACAACACAAACAATGACGGGAATTTACTGCAAAATTAAGATATAATATATTATTGTTGCGTTCAATTTTATTTTTGTTGTGAATTTATTTTCATAATTCTGATTGAGTTGACCTGACATAGATTTGATCAGAACCGACATTTACGGAGCTTAGATGCATGGCCTATTTCAATTTCGTATTGTTCGAATAAACTTTGATGTTTTGGAATAAAATGACGAATAAATATTCATACCCGATCAACATTTGCATGGCACTCTACATATTGATAAGGAATGAACATTTAGAATGCATATCTAATCTAAAGATAATGGAAGACAAGATGCATAAAAATACACCGAAATGTAATTAAATTTATTTTCGTAACATTTCTGCACGATACAGCTATATTTCTTTTTAACAACAATGTCCTCGAAAAGAAGAAACGGTCTTTCCTAACGTTTGAATGATATACATGCTTCTCGACACAAAAGAAGAATAATGTCGCTTATTTTCCGATAGATCAATAACATATGCCTTTGAAATTTTTGACGTTTTCGGATCAATATACGTTTTCTTCTTTTTGATCAATCAATGGGCCTTTGAAGTAGCCCCACACAGGTGTTGCCTCAATTTATGCCCGATTTACAGCGTAAATGTACTGAATACAACTGTCGAATGTGAGGAAAGATATCGGGATAAACTATATATTGGTTGTTGGAAATCCTAGAGAGAGAATATGATTTGAGAACAGAACATACATATTACTAGACGAGAACATATTATTAAGTACTTTATACTTGTATAATGAAATATGATCTATATAAGAAATACATTTCCTGTTTAGGCTTTTTGATGCTTAATCAGTTTAACAAGCAAAGCATTTATTAAGAAAGTCATATTTACAGATTGATAAATGGATGGTTTGTATATACATATAGGCAAATCCTTATTTTCTGCAAAAGAAATAGAGTGGAATAGTACAAATGTGCATGTTTATAACGTATTATGATATTTGTAGGCATTAAATCATATTAATTATTCAAAGTATCCCAAAGGTAAGCAAGGAAACAAGGAAATAAAATGCTGAGATAACATCGATCTGCTTCACATGTTTTAAAGCGACATTAAAGTTTCATTTGTGATATCAATATCTGACATGTCGATTTTCGATAGAGAACAACCTGCATATAGTTGCTGATCATTTTTGATTATCAACTTTGAAATTGTATTTCTTTTCTATGTTATGTGTCCGTTAGTATGCACCTTATTTTGTACCTTATTGAAACATCTTTGACATGCCAAGCACTTTACCAAAAGATTCGAAAGTGAACATCCCCATGTGCTTCTTGTAACGGCCTATGAAGCTAATTTTGTCCAGCAGTTTTCACATATTGCCAAAAGGATATATTCATCTACATGACGCGACATTTTAATCAACAGGTGTTAGGGGCAGAATTCCTCCTTAACTTGAAAATAATTATGATATATTAATGCATGATCGAACGATTTAAACTCGCACACCAGGAAAAGGAGGGAATACCTTCGACATTTGTGTTGCTACACAGTATGAATACATAATCCTTTACTACAATAGGGTTTCTGGATGATACAAAAAGAGTAGCAATAGCTAACAACAAATACAACGCATGACTAACGATTTACATTATACAGAAATTGTATTGACAAAAGTAGAATTTCTCATGGTGAGCAAGGACTCATTTCGATAGCGTTATTTCTTAAACATGTAGGTTTGAAATGCAACTTAACTAAGAAATTAATCACACAAGATGAAATACATTCACAGCATGACGGATATCATTCAAATAGTTATTTGAATGTATTATATTTAAACCGGAATGTCGCCCAAACAGAATTTGATAAATTGAGTTATAGATCTGAAACAATACGTTAAACAAAGCGAAATAACCCATAAGCATGATAGTCTTACGCCTGCACTATTTATAAGCCAAGTTTCAAAGTGTTATTTTCACAAATTGTGTAACACACAATTTGACCTCAATGTTTATTTTTGGGTTATGTCAACAATAGCTTGTGACCGATTGGAAAAAACGGGTGACGGGCAACTTGCAATCGTATCTACTCGGCAATCCCCGTCACAAGTCGGTATATATACCTCGTAAGTAGTTAATGAATACACCAGAAAACCTGGGGTAATTTGGCTGTTTTCCGGCGGATAACGCACATGATTACAACATTCACACAGGCACTATATATTTATGTAAATACACACAAATTGTTCATATATCACAATGGAATGTTTTTTTAAATGTTTTCTTAAAAGATTATCATATCAATACATCTTTGTTTCAAATTTTCTCAATCGTATCTTCTCGGTAATCCCCGACTTGTGTCGGGGATTACCGAGTAGATACGATTGCGAACGGACATGCCCTTCGTCAATGGCTTCCCATTACCTCCGAGGTTATTGTAATAAATGGCCGAGGTGTACCGAATGGGGCAACTGGTTTGGTAAGTAACTTGATACACATGTATTTCCGTCATGTATTTATAACAACAACAACGTAATCATTCAAAATGGATAATTTCTCCGATTTCATTAATCCCCGACATTTTGCGAAAGTAAACCGATAATTTTCGACTGACCTCATTTTATCGCTAATGGTAAACAAGCCCTATCGTCTAAACACTTTTAAAAACTGCATATGAATATACTGCCGTTTAAGTATCTCATTAAAAGAAAGAGAAATTTAAAGTATTTCGTGATAATTGTTAAATATTCTAGAATTTACACATTTTAACGTAAATGAGCACTATTCTGGCTTTGAGAAAGGTCAATTCCTTATCACATGTTATATGTTTGAAGCATTTCAATATCTATTCGATGAACGACTTTTTGTTAGTGGTAGTTAATATTACCATGAAGATGATGCCTGTTGAAAAAGATTTACAAAAGGGTTTAAAAGAGAAAAACGTTAGCGAAATTACCACAGCTCTTATCTAGAAACAGTGCTCGTGATTTGCCGATAGAGAAGTTAACAGTTAAACCAAAATTTCTTTAAAGATATAAGTGAGATATCACATAAAAACCTGATAGCGTAAAAGATACCATTTACAATAATACTGCAATAGTTGGCAATGATCGGTTTTGTCTTTTGCTGAAGGGTATTTGATATTCTTTTCCCTAAAAAAACGGTTAGTCCATAATGTCTAGTGTGTGATAAAGGGTTTTTAACCACAAGTTGTGTCAGATATGATTGATCAATTCTATAGAAACGAAACAAATAAAACCTTCCCTCGTCCATTTGGGAAGAAAATACCAAGAGTCATCAATGTTCTCAAACATTATACCTTTTTCCTATCTTCAAAATGCAGTCTTGATTTGAACATTTACATCATAAGCCAAGCACAGCAAATATGGATTTTAAACCTTATCCTATTTACCATTGGCAGAATTCGTGTTTGCATGTAATTGTTTGGGTTTTTTTTTTTTGGGGGTATTTTTGTTGTTGTTGTTGTAATTGGTCTGTCTGCACTTTCACTACATCCCGCCTCGGATATAAGTGTAGGGTTACAATTTTTCGGGTAATTCGGCCCCGGCGATAAACACTTTTTCTAAGCGTGCAAGTTAAATAGTTTAATGTATATGAAAGTGTTGGATATCCTTTCATAACATTTTTTTCGGCAGCTCATACGAGATAGCGAAATTATAAGTTGTGACATATATAGTTGTTTCCTTAATCAAATTAGACGACTTTTTAGATTTCACATTTAAAATCTATTTTTGAAAACGAAAGCAAAGTGACCTCATTGTCGCGGGAAACAATATGGCGTCATCCCTATTATTTCAGAGGTGTTTTCATTGGATAAACCCGATGTGTTCAGATATTGAGCGCCTATATGAATAAGTCACATGACCGTGCAGCCTCACGTCATAGCACGTCACATTCATGATACGTCATCAGCCAGTAATGACGTTTTGTGTTGTTCTCTTTTTTATCAATGAAGTCACGTGACAAAGACGTCTTCTCATATTACGTCATGAGACGTCATTAGCCAGTAATGACGTATATTGTTGTTTTCGTTTTTATCGATTTTATTTATCCTTTGTATATCCTTGTCGAATATATGGACGGATGAATGTTGGATGGTGATTTATTAAGATGATGGTATTTTACTTCAATTGAACAAAAGATATAAACTAGTTACGGTTGTGACTATGGCAAATATTTCCCAAGATGCTACTTTTGTACCATGTAGCTATGGTTTACGCCATTAGATGGTACAAGGTTTGGTACCTGTCATTGTTTACCATGATATGCGCTGGTACGATAAGATTAATTGTTTCAAAATGGCTATTAATGGTTCAGCATTGATAAACGATAAACCGATGTTGCGGTCGCTTGCTAAGCTAGGATATAGTATGCTCATGAATTGAACGAATTTCAAACAAGTTCTTCGGTTAAAGCCATACTTGCGTTCATTTACACTCAAATTGTGAAAGTTCTAGAGTAATTGAAAATCATTTTAAAAGTATTCTTAATTCCCTTTAACAGAGGAATTGAGACTGTAACACGTTCACTTGATGCTTTTAAAAGAGTGAATACAATAAGGTTTGTTTACAATTAGCGACAAAACTAGGTCAGCCGAGAAACATCGGAAGCCAATAAAATCCGAGAACTTGTCCAATTTTGAATGTTCATATTGTTAATATTGGATAAATGACAGTATTTTTATGTGATTCATAGAATTTTTCAAACCAGATGATCACCACTTATTAATCAGAGCGCTTATTGCTATGTTATATTTTACTCAAATGCAAACAATGAAATTAGATTGGTGGGCACCACGTTTATCAAAATAGCACTTTAAAAAATAGATAACAAATAGTGCAGACGTTATATTGTTATGTTCCTGTGTTGTTTCATCATATTCTACCATAATGCGTCACTCATTTTACCTAGTTCTGCAGTTTTTCTGAGCGCTAGTATGCTTTTAAGCAAGTAGATTAGTTGTATTAGCGATTAGTCAAAGCGGTTTCTGAACGCATTTACCATTAAATGGTACGATAGAAATTCGCAAAGAATTTTTAAGACATACTAAATTGCTTGTATCGAATCCGGCTTTGACAGTATTCTCTTTAAGACCTAATTAAGTTAATGAAACAAAATGACTTGTTCATGTCTCAACCCCGAACAATTGTATTCCTATAAGTATGCACTCCGTGGCTTTGGAATGATATTGTGCAGAACTGGTGAGTTGATAATAGAAAATAAGGATACATATTCGTCGAAATAGAAATATGCTTAAGATACTCTTGACAACGGCACTAAACCCGAATCATCGCTTTGATAAAGGCTTTAATCATTTTTCTTCCATACAGTATGACCTTAAAAACAGCGTGCATTAACTCTATTGCCTGGTCATGCTTCCATGATTCTGACCTTTCAACTCTCCACTAATTTGACCCGGAAATAGTTTACCAGTCGTATTGTTATTCCCATACAACCATTGGCGAATACAAAACCGCTTTATTGTGCTCTCTGTTATCTGTTTTAGGAGTAATCTTGATAAAGGTTTCAACCAATCAATTGAAGTGAAACTGTTTATGGTATACAATGGTTCGGGTTGGATGTAAGCTCAATTTGAGATCTGGCTATGGTCATTGGTGATATACAATGATTTGGTTGAGATCTTAGCTCAATTTAGCAAATACCAACCAAAGGCTAGAATAGCAGCATTTTGAAAACATACAATGAAAATGAGAACTATATATGGAGCTTTCTTATGCAGTAAATATTTGTTTTATTGAAATTACAAATACCTACAAACCTTTGGAGCAAGGCAAGGCTAAAATTGATAGAAACTCAGCATCTCTAGAATCTGATTGGTCAATATTCAAATGTGTCAAATATTATACATTGAGATTCTAGAGTTGATAAAAGAAACTTGATATTTTTGGACCAGATAAAAACCTCTGATTACAAAAAATACTCATAAAAAATGCCCGTCAATAACATGAAGAAAGAAATGTGTATTTACGTATAATACCACCTCAATGAGATACATGTATTCTTATATGGCTTTACTTTCAAAATGCTTACCTTTTGCGTTCATCATTACGTCATAGCGAAACGATTCCAAAACCACATCAATGACCCATGTAATAATTCCAAGGGGAAGTTTAATCCAGAATGAACACTGAAAATATACAATATCATCACTCAAATAGTTATGATCCAGAACAAAACACACATTCACACGGATAAAACAAACGACAGGGAAAAAGAAACAGTAGATTTGGACTCTTTCAACACTTATAAAGGACTGCGGGAAACGTGTGGAAAAGCATGAATTTATTTAAGGAATATTGGCGGAGTTAGATTACTAATTTTGTGTTAAAATTCAGCAGGCAGCAGATTAGCAAGTTTTCATCGCGCCAAACTAATGCTAATTTCGCTTTGGACAAAGGGAATTACTGACTTCATGAATAATATAAATATATGATTAAGACCGATTTGGTGCAGGGAATATGGTGAACGGATTGGAAAACCAACGTCCCGTTTGATTCCCTGCCCCCCTTCACCACACATAGGATCTGAACTGTCTTTTTTAACATTCCAGAAAATTGATTAGTGATTTTGAGACAACAATGCATAGTTCAAATGTTGACATGGTACTGGTACAAATGTATTTTCATCCTTGAGCTGTAGTATCATTTCCGCGTTTGAAATCGGTGTTAGAGAGCAAGTTCTTATGTCGAAACATTTTGATGCAGCTGTTTTGTAAATATGTCACAATCAAGTTCACGTTCATATTTCATTGTGAAGAAAAGCGATAAGCATTTGGGTTGATATGCCTTCCATCACTCTGCATTTCAACCATTGTGTCAACTTTCCCAATTATGGGAACTTGGATGATAACTTGCTCAGTGATACGGATGTTGTAATTCAAAAGGGTCGGTGTTTCGTTTTCACTATGGAAATGAGCGAGGAAAATTGGCGATAATGTTGATACAAATTCATAGAATCGGTTTGCCGTGTGGTCGCTCTAGATCAAAACGGTCGCTTTCTTATCGTTAGAATATACAGGATGCTATGCTTCATAACAGCTGCTTCTATGCGCCTATTTCTATAGGCTGTGAATGTGTGTGCATGCAGGGTTAACGTCACGTCAACATTATTTCAGTTATGTTGCGACCCCCGACTCATAATTGACTCATAATGATGCACTAAAACCTCAAACTTGACGGCACATAAGGGATTGGTTAGCATGGCTGAATCCTCAGCATTCCGTTAGCCATTTTTGGAGAATATCTTTCATAGAATTCCAAACACCGGAGCTTGGATTTGAACACGCACAAAGAGGGAGTCGTATAATTTGAACGTTTGATCTCTAGCCACTTGACCAAGGAGGTTCTATATAAGAATATGAAGGGAAAGCGTACATATGTGCTAGACGACATATGTTGGAAAAGTAACCAGACAACACTAGAAAAAATAAAACTAATTAAAGATGCATCTTGTGATATGAAAACAAATGTTGAAAAACGAGAATTTGCTCTTATGATAATGTTCCCGAATCCCTCTTCTTCAGGCTAGTAATGTCCAAGTAGCTTTAATCCTTTACCAAACACCAAAATTTCGACTGTTCCAAATTGAAAGACTTTGCAGACGACATTTCAAAATGTGATGAAACTGAAAAATGATTTTCTGATAAGGCAGAAAACATTGTGAGAAAATGAGGAGAAATTGCTCATTAGGAGCAATTTCTCCTTTTCCAGCAATGTTTTCCAGAGTCGTCTGCAACAAAGTGGCTAAATGTCATGATTGTTTGGTAATGGGTTAAGCGGTTGATTGATGTACTTTTATTAACGTTCACGGAATTCTAATCCTGTACTAAGCTGACATCTGTTACCTAGGACATGTTTTATTGAGGTCTAACATTTCCTTCATTCTTATCCGTTTTTATTCGTTTTAACTCATCCACAGAAAAGCTTTAACCCTTTACCAAACTGCAACTTTTCGAATGTCCCAAATTGAAAGAGTTTATAGACGACATTTCAAAATCTAATGAAAAAGGAAAGTAATCTTTCAATAGGGTAACAAGAATTGTGGGAAAAGAAAAAAAAGCTCGTTACGAGCATTTTTTCCTTTTCCCACAATATTTTCCAGAGTCGTCTACAAGAAAGTGGTTAAATGTCGTTATTGTCTGGTAATGGGTTAAAGGACAAATTAGTCTGAGGGGGGAAGTAATTATTCGGGATGGTCAAACACGTGTTTTAAAGATGCATATGATAATACTCTGTATGACGAGGAAATTCATGTTTCTATGAGACTGCATATACTCAATAGCTGATGCAGTCCAATTTTCATGTTGTCCTGCAACACGAGTCATTAATTCGAACATTCTTAGCCTGATTGTAGTATTTATTTTACACGTTGCCCTATAATTTCACATGAGCTTTTGAGACCATTCACAATTGAAGCAACAACAAACAAAAAGCATTGGCAAAACATATCATATTTTCGCTTTCATAACAGGATGAAAGAAACATTGAAAGCAATACGGTGTTAGAAAGAAACCACCCCTAAAACATAAATGCCTCACTACGAGCAATTCATCCTTTTGCCAAAGAGGTTTCTCGAAATACTAGAGAAGCAATATATCGTTCTCAGTGAGGTTATACGTTTAAAGATTAAAGAACAGTTGTATAAAGATGTAAAACATGTACCTATTTCTATCAAAGATAAAGGTGTGTTTTTAACTGATAATATGAACACCATTTTATATCATACCAAAATGTTGGTGTCTTTTATAGGACAATACTGTCATTTTTCGAAGCACCAATAAGCAGTTTCACTCACGTTTACAATGTTTGTTTATATTCTAATTAAAGAAAAGTTTAAACAGGTTAAATTAAAGTCAAATTTTGATAAAGGTGGAAGCACAATACACAGGCCACAGCTTGAAAATTGGTTTAATTTCATGACCGTCAAATTCTCAAATATGTGATCAATTTTCAAGTTTGCCATGCGGTTATCAATTTCACATTTTGAATACAATGATTTATCTTACATGCATCGTTTAAAATTCAATGACAGCGTCATTTGCTTTTATCTCAAAAGTAAACCATCTATTCTGGTGTTGTAGAGTTTACGCTTTGGGTGGTTCGTTAATGTTCGTTACTTCGTAAAACAATCCAACTTTCTCCGAAGAGGCATTCGTACATTATAGCCGATTTACGATTGATTCTCTCAAGACTGACTTACGGAATGTCGATGGTTCAACCCGACAGGACAAGTCCTTTCATGAGTATTTCATTAACGGTTTTCCTCTACCATCATTAGTCAAGCATCGCAGCTTAACTGGAGTAGTTTAGACACGTTGTAAATCCCCGTTTAGATGAAATAAGAAATAACATAGGATCTTTCAATAATCTTTTAAGTTGCACTTAAAGCGAAACTGGCCATGTTTAATGGAATTAAAACATTCAATCGAAAATAAAAGTAAGAAAACAAAGTGAACACTTAAATGGTAATAACATTAGTCGTTTGTAGATTCTAAATCATTCGCAAAACCAAGAACATGTACTACGGTAAGATATGAGATAACAGACGAAGAACACGATTAAAAATATGAACTAGTGTTACATGATTCTAATAGATTCTATTATCTCAAATATCGAACGCAGACGACATTGAAGGCAATAAAATAACTGTTCTAGTTTCAAATACGGTATTTGTTCCTAATAGACGGTGTTAAAACGTAGATTACATTTATAAACGTCTGTGAAGTTTTAAATCAGAATTCTATTAAAATAAAATGTTTATTTAAGGTAAATGTCAGCCCTTGCTCTAAAAGTAAAAGAAAACAGTGATACACTCGAACTATATATAGAACGAGACATGTCGATACGGATTGGTTCCAATACAAGAGAGTTACGACATAATATTGCTGACGTTTATTAGTGAAAATATTACATCGAATTCTTAGTGTAAGACCAGTCAAATTTATCAAAATAGTAACGGGATTACTAAAGCCTTGCATTGGAATCTGTTCAAGTAGTTCACTCAAACCAAAACCGTTACTGGCAATTGAAGCTTTGTATCTAGAAAAAAGCCTCCTTGTCGGTATTTCGCTGTTACTAACAATATTTGTTAAGTCTCGTTATATATGTTGTACAGTCTGGATAAATTCCCCAAACTCAAGTTTAAAGCATCTTGTGTTTATATACACGCGAATGAGGGTAATTTTAATAAATGAAACGGTATTGACTAAAGAAAAACCCATCTTTTTGGCAAAACCTAACAACGACAATATATCGTAACACTAATGCTTCATATTTTTATTCCTCTTTATATTTTTTGAATGTATCATTTTCCTTGCAGAAAACATCAATTTAATTTCGTTTCATACCGAAATGTGTGCACGTATGCCCATTACAGATGACAAGTTCATGCTAATTATAACATCATCAATCTTTGTCAATTATTCATGCACTTTGTAACACCAATTTGTGCATCATATTTTTAACCGCCATTGCCTGTGTTACCATATACACCATTGAGTTATTGATTCTTCAATAATTTATAAATTCATCAAATAGTGTTGGGTACAACCGCGAATTTATCCTTAATGACTATCTCGATAGTGATTTTGACTCATTTCATCTCTGTGTTAGATATTCATTCAAGTACTTAGGTCCTTGACCACCTGTTTTGCCTGTAGGACCAGTAGCTTAAGAGCATGGATGGTACTTGTGACCAAAATAAATTGAGGAAAAAAAGGATGAATATTGTAACTTATTTGCTTTACTATGAGGAAATTCATATTCATAATCTTATAATATTTAAGAATTGACAGCATAAACATATAAAGGTCCAGTTAAAGTTGTATATGACTAATAGATTTTACAAGTTACTGAAGTACGCCTCGGTATAGCAGTTAGTGTCGATCCCTGCATCTATGTGTCCTACGTTTGAAACCTGGCTCGATAAGTATCGTTTGTGGTTTCGGATAGTGTTGATGCAATGTGATTAACTCGTCTCTCAATTCTGAAGTAGTAATCTTAATGAGTGTCCGAACCAGTATCGCGAATTCCTCATGAAGATGACAATACGAACATGGTTACATTCAGAGTCAAGAATTTGCATGCTCTTTTTATTTATAGTTTCTTGTCGAATCACATTAAAACTACATTGATGGCCATTTCATGTTTCATAAAGAAATGATATATTTGTTAATCGGACAAGTTTAGAAAACACCTCTCATCTATAAGACAGAAGTTTGACTATGAACTATATGACAACATGCACTCTACCATTTCGAGCTGTCTCAGACTATTTTCGCGGACAACCTTTCGCGACTCCGCAATTCAAATAAGTAACCATCCCTTTGTCATATATAAGGAACTGGCTTTGAACGTATTCAAACACAAACAAATAGGTTTTGGCAAAATGTAGTTCAACTTGTATTACAATTTAAAAAACGGGTGTCTACTCTAACATCAACATGTTTTAGTCTTCTAGAAAAAAAGCTTTATGCGTCGCCTTGTTGACTCACAAACGGTTGATGGTTCTACTTCAGTGCTTTTCTTGAATTCTAGAATATTCTTGCGAAACAAATGAGTGCAATTATACGCAAACCTACGGATGAAATGATGATTCATTTCCAGATCCTTATTACATAAAATTCTATTTTTCAACAAAAACAGTTTGTACTGTCCCATCTAAGGAACCAGCTGTCGCTAATATCTAGAAAGAGTTAATTTCTAGCCAATCGCTTAAGGCGAACAAACGATGGCAAAGCGTACTTAATCTGGTTTTGTGTGTTTTAAATTCAATAAACCAACAACTGATTCTAACTGACTCGTTTCTCGTAGCTCGTAAAACGTCAAACTTTCCGGATATTTCGAAGAACCGTATAGTTAACATTGCGTGACATGTAGCCGTCACGTGCCAAACAAAATGACGTATAAAAGGTTTAATCGCAAAACAGATGGTTCGATTGATGTTTTTAAAGCGCCATAAAACGCTTCTTAATTGAATAGAATTCTAACAAGCGTCTGAGTACATAACCAGGTAATCGTCTACGCGACCCTGATCACAGTTTCCGATCTCGCGCCATTTCTTTCTTCATCTAGATTAGAGTTGGTGATACACCATAAGTTTCCTTAGTCACCTAGTTATCTTGTTCTCTTGTTCATTGTTGAGGATGTTATGCAAGATTGTCAATTTAGATTCTCAAATAGGTTTCCTCGTTGAATAAAGCCTTTATCATTACTATTATTATACAGATGATATAACGTTTTACAGGACAATGTGTGGGTTCAATGCAATACTATAGCAAGTCATTCAAATATGGGGAAAAGAGTTAACAATCACCTAACTGTACCTTCTATTCGCGAAGGGACATTGTGTTATATAGCAACACTCTAAAGCAGATAAACATCCGCGTACACAATACACAGGCGTTATCACAGAAAGCATTACCACACTGAAAGATATCTGGAAACTGAACAATAAGGATTGTCTTTTTTCCGGTAACAAGCTCTCGTCAAGGCAAGAGTATACCTGGAGATAGTAATCTCGCATTTAAAAGGGCTTTCATCTTTAGCAATATGAATGAGTTTGAATGTCGTTAAACTAGAAACAATCAGGATCTAAAAATCAAAACAGAATCAGACGGACCACTGCCTTTTGTTGGTAATTAAGAGATTCCGAGAGACTGCGATTAAACGGATTGCCAAAAGTATACACAGTTTTGATATGGAAATACAGTACAAATTAAAATTAGCAGATGGGTTGAGTTATAAGTTCTAAAACTTTGTAAGATCTCTCTTTCCTGTATATAATTTATAACACTGGTCAAGACAATATTCCGTTACATTATCTATAAACCTTACGTATTCCCGTAACAAATCAAATACTTTCAACTATATTGACTTTGTTACTTGGCTTGACCTTTTTTGGTACGTTTAGTCTTTGCTTGACAATTGCACAAACAAAAGTTTTTAGAACATGTAGCTTCTACTTATAAGCCTGTCTTAGCTTGGAAGAGATAACCTTTTGCGTGAAAACATCACCATGTAACCGTTATTAATATTACTGCATAGCAGGTTTGTAAAGAAAAAAAATCACTTTGAAAATAAAAGTCAACCCGTTTCGTAATAATTATTACATAGTGTAACTTTATGACATAACGGGTTGGCATCGAAAAAAGCAAAAAACTAATAAATCTCAACCCGTTTTGTAATAATTATTACATTATGCAACTTTATTACATAAAGGATTATTACATAGCGTCAACGATTTTTCAGGTAAATTTCGATGTGACGCTACATTATTAACGGAGCAAGACCTATAACTGTACTGCTTATATAGGCTGGTGGAACAGTCTGATTTGGCGTTCTCACTGAGCAAAGAGATTGACTTTCATGCAAATTTAATTTAAATTGCCCTCAAGAGTTTAGTCCACGCAGATACAATTTTTGTTGCTTCAAGTTAACTTACTTAATTTCTATAGCTTCAAGTTAACCCTTTAAGTCCTGGAAGTCGGTTTAAGGCCTGTAATCTAACCTGTTTGCTGCTCTCAATATCTTTCCTTATAATAATTCAGCAGATATTTAAGGTTTTGGAAAGTAGACGACACAAAAACATACTCTGAGAAAATTACCTAGCATTCTAAGGTTAAGTACGTCAATCATTCGATCATAAGATTATTTGTTTGCCTAAAAATGCAACTGACAAAAACTTGCTAAACCTATCTTGCCAGAGACCGATACAAATAACTTAAAAAGTGATCGATTTCCCTCAGACCGTATCACGACTGACAGGCAATATTTAAATATTTGACTTATAAATTGTAAGACGTGATGATTGATTGATATGTGAAGATCTGGTCTGACTCCTAAATCAAGATTTGACTTCCTCGGATTCGCGAGGTTACCCTATTTCCCACGTAATATTTGTTAACTTCCTCGGCGTAGTTTGTTGGAGTTTCCCTAAGAACATATTGAAAAAGTATAACAAATTGATTATTGACTTTTGAAGGTAAGGTGTTAAGCAACTATCAAATAACACTTTCGCAAAGAAATGTAACAGGGCCAATTTTGGCATTGTAAAATATGTGTCCGATGTGAATCATCGTTCGAAACTTTGCATTAAGCCGGGGTTCACTTACGAAGTCGGCTAGGATCTTGAGTTGTACCATTGAGACACCAGGTTCGGTCCAAGCCATCCCCGGATAAAATAATCCTTTACTTAAATGTTTTCAACACGACGTAATCTTACCTTGACAACCATAACGATTTCATATAGGTTAAGAAACAATTTTGAGGTTCCAATTACAATATATCAGTGTACACGCATAGATTCCCTAACCGTCGTAAATTGATGATTTTTGGAATCATCGAACGCAATGTGTAGTTTTAGGTTTCTATATTTGCTATCATTTAAGTCCGTCGTTCAACCCTTTACCAAACGCCAAACTTCCTACTGTCCTAAATTGGAAGAGTTTGCAAACGACATTGCAACATGTGATGAAATTGGAAAATAATCTTCTGATAGGGTAGAAAACATTGTGGGGAGATGAGACATTGCTCGTTACGATATAATACATGATTGCACTAAGTATATACACCCGTGACTGTCGATATAGTATCTGTTGCTTGGTTCCATAATAGTGTAGACGTACAATTGCTGTTTTTGCATTTGTCATAAATACTTGTATGTCTGGGGTGTTACAGAATTCGTTCTCTATGTATCGTTTCATAGAACCAAACCATCTGCGCATATACGAATGTGCTTGTTAAGTTGGCATTTCCAAGTGAAAGATGTATCTTCACAGACTTCTTTGAATCTATTGTAGCCTACAGGATTTGCGACATATATCAAAAAGCACCGAATATGGACCAACTGGATACTAAACATACCATATATATTAATGTACAACTGGATATAGTTTATGAAGATACTTCAAACGCGCACCGACTTTTGTCTTAGGATAATTAAAATACGCGTACTGAGCTTGGAACAAACGAATGTAGTTTTCGTAAAGCTTTAACAACGTCCACAGATTGAATGAATGTGCCACATTAAACAGCTCAAATCAATGAAAAAAGGCGTCACAAGAAATGACACAATTCCCTGGACAGGCATCAGGACCGCGACGCATTTTGGGAAGAAATCGAATTGCCTACTTAGTCCAGGAATGTTAGGGAACAACACTGGTTTCGTGATGCCATCGATAAAAGCCATAAAGCTGGGCGATTTTAACCATCAAATGTTGCCGTAACGTTTAAATGAATAATGATTATAAGGCTTTAGAAGGTCGATTAAGAGCCGTCATATGTGATTAGAGGAATTGTGCTCCCAGGAAAATCGTTCTACGCTCCCTTCAAAACCAATCCCTTCGTCAATGTCCACTTAGGCGCTCCTTTGGTGGAGAAAAAGGCATGAATGTCTTATTTCTACAAGGGGAACAAAAAATAGCACATGACGACCTTTTCCCCATTTCTTTTAAATGTTGTTTGTCTCAATTGGATCGTGGCTTAACTGTTTCAACTACCTTGTTATATGCATTCTTTGTTGCCTTCCGATCTTAGACTATTTGCAAGGTTGCCATTGTGGATAACTTGTTTGATAAAATATGTTTCATTTAAAAATGTACGTCAGTAATGAAGCCCTTCTTCAGAAAACTCTCTTTATTTCCCAAGTGCTTGTTGAAAAGAACTTGGAGTGCTTAAGACACTTATATAGCAGAATCAAAACAAAACGCATGGCATGTACAATTTCCTTTCAGTATAATCGTTTCCACCTTGTATGACATTCTTACTACAAAAAACATGCTGTCATCTTTTTGTGTCATCGTTTGTTGCATTCAATTCTAACAAATCAGAATCAAATACTTGGAATGCTAATGAGATCATTTATCTATAGAAAAGAACGAGGGTAGGCGCTTCAGCGTTCGTTACGCGTAAATGGTGCAAAGATCCGGCTTGGGTAAGTGATACAGATGGCTGATCTAGAATTTTTGGTCTAAGCCTCGAGCCCCGTCGATACCTCTGGATACGTGAATCTTTTTTTTGAAAATACACTTCAAAGCTCTAGCCTAGTACTGTTGAATGCGGGAAAGTTATGTCATAACTTAAAAGCTGTTGAAACAGCTTCAAAACCAATAAAAACGCTATGGTATAAGAATGCTAATAGAAAGAATAAACAGCAATTACTAGTGTCGATATCAAGAGCTACAAAATGAGTTATGCTTGTTATACATGATTATAACCTGTAGTCAGTTCAACTCAACAGAAAAATACTTCATTTTTGAACGGCTAACCAATAACGGAACTCCGTTTGGGAAATATCCTTAAGAAATGGCAATCAAAAGATTGACATGCATTGTATTGTATAAATATGTGTCATAATGATTATTCAAGACTATGTAAGGCAATTGGTCCCTCAAGAACTTAAAAGACCATATTTCCTCTATTTAAAGGCACTATATTACAGATCATGTTCGTATGAGATAAACATGCGACTTAAACAACCTGCATAACGTATAATGAACGACAGTTTCAAGGCCCCCCAGCCCCCCCCCCCCCCCCCCAAAAGGCTTCATCTAAAATATGCCTACAATATGAATATTTGATAAAAACAGTCCATAAATACCCGTGGGATGTCTATTAGACGCATCTTGGTAACGTTGCATGATTATAGTGTCATCTTATTTCGTAATATTGGTTTCAGTAGCACTTGACCACTTTAATGTTGTGGTAAGAAGGGCGAAATTAATTATTGTTTAAAAAACAGTTTAAACAGTATACTTTATCTACAAGAGCTATGTGTGATATATTACCATACACCTATGAACGGAGAGGAGACGAGTGTCAATAATATTATTTTAATTAACTTTCTAGATACGTTAAATCATTTCGTCACTTAAAGACATTTTATCACTTAAAGGATTTAAATCCCAATCTCTGAGATAGTCACTCTAGGGAAAGGAGATATGGTATTTTTACGTTTTCACAGACGGGTGGTGTATCTAAAATCGCAGAGAGAATATAAATATATACATAGTAGGATACAACATCGTCTATGTCAGTGAAACAGAACAACCTTCACATGAAATGTCTCCCACAAATGCCAGGTCATGTTCGCGAACGTTTCGGCGGGGAGATTCAGTACAAAGAAAATAATTAGTACCCAAGTCACGAATACAAATCGAAGTGTGATGCCTCCAGTTGAGAGAAAATTAAATCTAATTTCCGAGATACTGTTTTGACATTACCGTTTCCCTTTTCTGATTGGATTGCTGCGACCCTAGCACGACTACGCTAATAAAAAAGTAGTCCCACAGCACCGCCGCGGATAATTACCGAGGCCCTCACTAAACGTGCTTTCTTTCTCTGGAGAGTACTTCCGGTTCATATCCGGTGTTTGGAAAAGCGAGTAATCTCAGAAGACCGTCTTCCAAGAAACTTGAGATAATTTTCTTTACACTAAGTTGCGTGCATGGCTGTAGTTTCGGCGGCCTTTCGCAAGTTGGCGACATGGCGCTGGTCCCTCTTTGAAAAAAGTCTGCAAATGAATCTTTGCAAGGAATCTTAAATCAAGGACCGTCAGGGAATTCTCATATACGCGAACTGTGGCTTTGAAAATAACGATTCCTTCTACTTCTACGTCAACGCTCATATGCTTTTCTGTAATATTTGAAAATTACACAACGTTGCGTTTATCCCTTTACCGAACGCCGAAATTTCGAAAGTCCCTAATTGAAACAGTTTGCAGACAACATTCCAAAAAGTGATGAAATTGAAAAGTAATCTGAGAGAGCCAAAAGCATTGTGAGGAAAAGGAGAAATTGCTCATTAAGAGCGATTTCTTCTTTTTCCACAATGTTGTCCAGGGTTGTCAAAGGGTGTTATTGTTTGGTAATGGGTTAAGAAAAAGATTAAAGACACGTTGAAATAAGAGGAAGGGAAGAATAGTGGGCAGGATAATCATGTCAATAGTAAAAGAAAAGAAAATAGGTCGGTTTCCCAGGCTGCTTTCGCACCATCGAAGCGAGACCAATCCAGCTTTCGTGATGGTACTAAGGTGTGATACTTCCATTGATAACACAGCCTGACGTTGTTGATTCTTCAACGGTTGATTGATCCGGAACGGGTTTTCTTTATATGCTTTACTTCACCAACACTTGCTGTTATGGTAATATATCTTTATTTTACACTACCAGCAAAAAGATCATCGTTACCTTTCTGTGAGTCACCACCGCTTTTCACCAGTTTTAAACATATGCAAGGACATGAGGTGTCCGTTTGTTATGTTTGGCAATTGAAACCCTTTGTTTTAAACCTTCTATCGCATGATAGACTATATATATGATTACTTTGTCGCCTTCATTTCATTAGTTTTTGAAAAAGTGAATCTATGACAGTTCCTACATGGAAAACTCAGTTACTTTGAGTGTAAAGCCAGGAAGCGTAGAACAAGGAACGAACCGATTAAGATGAGCGTTTCACTTTCTGTACACATACCGTATGTTAGAAACCATATTCTTTGAATAATTTGCAAATATTCTCCACAGTTTTGAATAACAGCATGTATTAAGTAAATAGGTAAGGGTATTCACTTGTAAGATAAAGATGTAACCATTCATTTAGATAATAATGTATGAAAAATGATGTACTCTTACAAATTATTCATTTCATTTGTTATTCATATGTTGCGTTTGTCATGTTTGTTTGAGCTCTTAAATACGAACACTATGGTATCATTGGTCACAGTGTAGCTATTATATTGTCAATGTATTGGTTCTGGTACGAATTAGTTCAAGGTTCATTAGGTAACAGGTGACCGGCCGTACACTTTTCGAATTTCAGGTTCTTGCTTTGACTCGTTGCTCCAACGAACCATTAAACGAACCATAAAACGGTGAGTCTTTGGCGCCCTTGAATATGCCTTTACCCAATAGTAATTATATGTTTACGGTTTCTTGTGCATCCCAGTCTTATAGCAAGGCAATTCTTTACCGACGTACATGCTCAATGGTTGGATATCTTGTCATTAAGAAATGTATTGTTTGGTATGGAATGTCTAAACGTAACGCCTAACAACAAGCTATACTACCACCCCATCAGTAATGTCGTAACGAATAATTTAGGACTGAAACAATGTATGATAGTCTCTGGCTGTGGTCCATTCCAAGAGAACGATAAAACTATAAAAGCATTCCGAGATCACTTGTCATATTGTTTAACTTGGATCGAAATAAAGATAACACAATCTTTATCGGCGCTCCTAACTCAATGAATAATTGCTTTAAAACAGATTGAATGACATGTCCATTTTAATTCCAATCACGTAGTCCTACGATAATCTTTGATATGCATCGGCACTAAAACGTGTGACATTGCGGGCAACCCCTTTCTTCGTCGGTCGCACATGTACAGCTTAACAAGGGCTAGTTCACTCAATGAAACAATGGGAAATAGACATAACTCCGTCGTCGAATTCAAACAACAATATAGCCTTATTGTGTATGAATGCGACATTGTAGTTCGACATAGGTAAAAAGCAACGATGGTAGTTATAATATGGAAATACGACAGATGACGTAGATGACCAAATCCTGTGTATGTTAACACTTAATGTATTTTTCATGAAAGAAATGTATAGAACATACTGATATTTGGGATGAAAAAATCTGAATAAGATTGTTAAGTAATTTCTCATTTATTTATCATTTAATTCAAAACAAGTACAATAATTGGAACAAAAATTCTTAAAGATAACCTTTTCCAAATTAATTACTTAACGATTGAAAATGACTTTTTTCGGAATACCTGATACAAAATATCTCTATTGAACGATATAGATCTCTAACCTACACGATTTTTGATATCCAAATTGCACCACATATTCCACGAGTTCTTTGTGGTAAAGTCAATTTAGACATGAGAGTAAGACCTGGTTTTCAATCGTCTGTTTATTAATTTTCGACCTCATCTACTTCGCAGCCTCGTCTAATTGTCAACAGGTATTGTGACTTTATGATGGTTTTATAGAAATATTCAATTTAAAAAGTGCGATTGAGTCATACAAATGGATCCTTAGGGAGTGTAGTATGAATCTGTCAGAAAGAGTCGTATGTTTAACTCAAAAACCCCGCAAGTCATGGAACATCAAGGTGAAAACACACAACATGTCCTATCGAATTCCTTTTTTTTTGGCAGATGTCAATGAAGCTACAAATAAATTTCAATCTGATCAATATCAGTTCTACTATTTTCCGATTTGTTTTTTTCTAAAACTAAATTAAGCTTGTGATATGCCGTTTGAGGTAAATAATCAACGTTAAAAGCACTAACAGTAAAAAAGCATAAGGTATGAGCATATCAAGTTATTTCAGCGGTAAGTTAGTTAGAATACACAGACTATAAATTTCTCCTTAGGCCACAATGCATTTAATATATGTAGCTGTTTGAACGTTATATTTTGTTATTTCAAGATTGAAAAATATATAGTTTTACAATCATGATACTTCAACTCTCATGTTATTCACTATCAAATACAATGATAACAATGAACAATCTTTTTATTCAAACGTAAACCCATTGGTTTTCACCAAGGCTCGAGATAAAACATCTCTATCTTGATCGTAAAAATAGAAAAAAGAAGACAATTGTAGCACATTTTGGATTGAGCACCTTCCTTGAATATATATATCGTGTAATGATTCACTATAAATTGAAGACAATATCACATCAGTACAAACAAAACTAATTACAGCGGATTCTACAGAAATGATATGACTTAAGTATCTTGTATCATATGGGAAGTATTTGCAAGTTTTCTAAATATACAGTTTAAAGCATACATTCAATGTGCTGTTACAAGACGTATCACAGTTTGTCAAAAACAGAAATATATAGGTTTTCCAAAACGACAATTAATGCAATTGCAACGTGACTACGAGATTAAGTTAATCATTTGAACGTTTTAAGTAACCAGTTTCGCTTTGTTTTCCAACTGGTTTTCAGACTGTTCCGCTCTAGTTTCAACCTAGTATCAGAGATCTCTCGGACTCCATTCATTTGTTTCCTTACAAGTACCAATGCTGCTTTATAATCAAATCATATCAAATCCAAAAGGGAAACGAACTCTTCAGATGTATTTGCAAAAGTTTTGTCCTGGTTTTTTTTTAAAAAGGTTGGCGGCATTTGAAAATGGGTTGTATAAGTCCACTATGACTTACACCACTCTTCAAGCATAAGTTCAATTATGTTATTGTTTCACAAAACAACTAACTGCCTTACTAAATAGATATATCCCGTCTTATCTTTATGATAAAAGCAATGCACTTTTATGTAACATTAATGACCGAAGTTTTCTTAAACGTACCTATATTCAAAGAGTCTTTTCTAATGGTAACATTCCATATACAAATAGTAATGGATACTTCGAAGATACATTATAGACGCAGACTGGTAAACTTTGACAGATGATTCTTCATTCAGGAAAAACCATCTACTAAAGTAAGGACATCAAGAAGATCTGGAATTATTGCGAATTATTTCTCTACATTATATATGTTTGTAATAATCATAATAGACAGAGAATTGTAACAAACTAAGACTCTTTATGACATAAATTAAAAAGAAGAAGCGCACAGTTCCCCAAATGACAAACCAAATACTGTTAGTATAAATTCTGACCGGTCAAGATAAGTCACCTTCTCATAAAAGCCTATGAGAAATTTGATTTATTGATATACTATACATTATAATGCCTTAGTAAGGTTAAAGAGTGGATGACCACGACGCCTTTGATCAAAAGACATGGATTATAAAGTAATATGGAAAAAAGATAAAACAAATGAAGTACGCAATATCGGTTCCACATTTACCATGGTGACGATATTAGAAGATTATTTACAAATGTAAAAGGAGGAGCCAACACAAGACCAGACGGAATGGGCGTTAAGGAGAAAACGAAATCTCTAACGCCCTTACATACTTTCTGGATATGTAACAATTAATTTGACAAAGGTTGGTGCACATGCATCACCATAAACAAGCCGCTTGAAACAAGGACTTCATAAACAGTGGCATTCTACTCTCGTAAATCAGAAGGTTTATGGTTCTTCTATATGAAACACTACAGTGTCTACCTTTACTGATTTCTGTCACCAGTAGGAAATGAACCCAACTTGATATTAAGATCAACCCGTTAATTAGTCACATAGTTTCGGTTGTTAAGGACATTTAACCATTCTAAGATACTGATTTGATTGAAGCTGGTAAATTTGAGGAATAACGTTACTTTTAAATATGTACATATGTGAACACTTCAGTATGGTAAGTTTACTAAGCTAACTTGTTCAGGCAATCGTGTTGATATTTCATGTTCATATGAGATTGGGTGCATAGCTTTATTCAAATGGACCTGTGGTTGAAACCCAAAGAACGCTTGTGCTTCATACTATGGAAACATTTATTCAAATCCCTCAATTTGGGTTTCTATGACATCTAAAAGTTTTAAGCACAAATTGGATCCAGTTATGAAGATTGGGAAACGACATTCTATTTTCGGAAACAGGATGTGCGTCAATGCATCGAAAACAAAAACAAACTCCTCCTGGCTTTCTTTTGAAACATTGGTTTCCAGTGGTCTGTTGTTAATCAGAAATAATAAATTCTACTAGTACGTATCGCCTTTAAAATGGGATTAGATCATTTGACATGTGAATTTATCAATCGATGTAAAAACTGTGTAAAACAATTGAATCTTAATTCCCGCCTTATCAAAGATGAAGAAAGATCCTGTCATAGTGTTACCCCTAAAATTCAATTCGTGGTTATATCACAATCGGAAACAAAGTATATTATTTGAAATTCACCAAACATTTCAGAGTGTGAAATCCAAAAATGAAATAGATTTCTGTAATATGAGATAAAATGGCGAATACCCCAAGTACCTCTGATATATGTAACACGAATTACAAATGATTGCACAATAAAAATAAGAAAGAAAAACATATGAAAGGAAAAAAAGATTCGAGATTGTTTTCCAGGTAAATAGTGCCCCTTGTAAACGACAAGGTCATGAATAAGGTAATATTTACTAAATGTATTTTCTTGAGAATTCAATGGAGCTTCTGTTTATATCTATACTAGGTTTGGTTATTTGACTTATCATCAACTGCTTGGTATGATACATATTATAGTTTGAAAGAAATGCTTAACTCAAACGCTTCTATATCTCTCTGGATCTTTAAAGTCCTCTTAAAAGTGGAGACAAAAAGGTTTGCCCGCTTCGTAAATAACAGACAGTTTTATTATGTTTAACGATTCGAGTGACGTAAGACATTGGTCTTATTCGGGTTAATGGGGTCGCCTTGTTGGAAACCCAGACAAAGACAGAAGTTGACAATAAAAATGATTCAATGACTTTTTAAGATTCGGGCGTGTGCTTTGTATCACATTATTTGCCAGTTAAACTGGGGTTTTAAAATATATTGCTCTTGGTTGCTAATGCAATCAGGCTTTGGTGAATGCGTTGGCTTTTCTGGTTTCTAGGATTTAAGTATTAACAGGAAAACGGCTATCAACATAATGGTTTTTGCTGTTTTTCGCTTTCATATAACAATATGACACACAGAGTAGTTTATACCCCACGATAAATTGCTTGTTATCTTATTGGTTTTATTTTAAATTTTGATTAAGTTTGATCGTATCAGCAAGAAGGTCAAGTTATTTGAATAATTTTATAGCCTGATAACTATAACCTTAGTCATTAATCGTATCATAATTTTTCATCGTCATTTACAACAATGTGATTTTCGTTGTTATTCTTTAAACATTCCGACATTAATATATTATAAGTAAGTCTCTTACAATTCAAATTTGAATGGCATGATTTTATTGTGTCTTTTTAATATCTTATATTTACTTAATGTTGGTTGTAACCAATATGAGACTTTGACAAAGATTTATATTATATATTTAAAGTATTCCATATTAGTTTCAAATGTGATATCAATTAAATAATGTTAAACCGATTATTTTCATCAATTTAGAAATGTGCAACATTTGAATTGATAAAGAAATACTTACTACAGTAAGACTAAAGAAATAATAACTATTCAGAAATTGTCATTTATTATTTTTGTCCATATGTTGTTTTATATAACATCGAAATGAATCCACATTTCCCCATTCCAAAGATTTGTCAAGTATGTCGTCAGTATTTGTTGGAAATGAACCTACTTTCAGACCCAATATCGTTTCAAGCCAACGAAAAACGTAGGAAATATGCAGTATGACATACCACCATAATTAAAGATTTTTAACAAATAATGAGATAAATTGTTATCATTGTTCTGCCAGTAGTAATTAAAAAGAAAATATTTCTTTAAAACGAGGGTTTCTATGTTACACTCACTTGGATATTGTTAAATATAGAAAAATACCCACATGTAGTCAAGCTGTAAAATTAAAACAAAACTCAAATCTGGGGTTTAGACACAGAAATACCGATCTTGCAACAATCCATTAACTTTTGAAAGTTATTTGAAAAATCAATAAATGTAGAACATAAGTGTGATGAAACCATTTCGTGACCAATGTCTGGAACCCGTTCCATAAGCCTGAAAATCTACAGAGTTCAGATATTTGCAGTATCAAATCCAAGAAATGTAAAACAATGTCGAAAGTATGCAATAGAAGATTCTGAAATAATGATTATACAAGAAATGTCCATGATTCGGTGCGGACCCCTCATATTGATTATTTATATCATTCAGTGCCAAATACGAGTGGATGATTTTTTCCAGATTTGAATCAATATGACCTTTTCCTCTGTATGAAGACCAAACTGTAAAAGTGTCAACATCTCTCCCAATAAATATTGATCCTGGACAAAACATGATACCCTACTGATTGAAAGTTAAACAAATCTTACTTGCCATATGGGCATAGGTGCCTGTTAATTAAAGTATCATTATTGTAAACCTATTGATGTCTTTGTTGTATTTTCTTATCCTGGTGTATTTCTTTATCCAATTCTACAGTATATACCAAACGTATTTCAATGCACATACATAAACCTTTTACTGTCTGTTGGTCTGTAGGGAATTGTTAGTGTATAATGTTTGTTTCTTTGCAAGTGTCAATTATTCATCGTATGATGATACCTAACGATAAATCATGGTTTTAATTACTTTTTAATCAATCATTAATGACAAATTTATTGTTATTTACGATATTGTGTTTATTTTACTAAATATAATATTAGTCAATTAGAATACTTCAAATGCAACATGATCATTGTAATAATTTTCTAATTGATATTGTCGGAGTCGTATTGCTTTTCTCTCAAAAAGATCTATGTTTGGATTGTTTTCCATAAAATAAAATTTTATCTTTCTCGGATATCATACGTCGATTATCTTTTATTAAACGACTACAGTTAAATGAGACAATACTATTTATCATTTTAATAGCCTCATTTTAGTTTAACATTTGCTATATACCTTATAAAGTACACGGTATCCAGATGAATACAAGGTCGGCATTTGCTAAACAGGCATGGTCTAGTGTCAATCTGAACGCATCGGGTTTATTCAATGAAAACACCTCAGACATAATAGGGATGACGCCATATTGTTTCCCGCGAGAATGACGTCACGTTACTTTCGTTTTCAAAAATAGATCTTAAATGTGAAATCTAAAAAGTCGTTTAATCTGATTAAGGAAACAATTATACATGTCAAAACTTTTAATTTCGCCATTTCGTATGAGTTTCTGATAAAAAATGATTTAAAAGGATGTCCACCACTTCCATATTTTGAACTACTTGACATGCACGCTAAGAAAATGTGTTATACGCCGGGGCCGATTTACCCGAAAAATTGTAACCCTACACTTATATCCGAGGTGTGTTTCACAGCTCACGGAAATATCCGAGTATCCGATTGGGTCTGGTGTATGTAGTTTTGTTGCCAAATGTTGTTTATGTTTTCCATGGCCGCTTTTACAATATCGATAGAAGTACGTTCTAAATATGTTAGTACGTACACAGATGTAAAAACGTTCAACCAATGCCCCTCAGTAACATATCGTGGCATGCATGAGGTTTCATTTTCCAAATTGTATTTATAATGAAAGTTATCTTTAGTTATAAAGATAACTATTTCTTAATTGTATTCTAAAAGAATATTTTCCCTGAATGGTTGTAATTTCAAATATGTTCTTAAAAACTTGCAGAGATTACGGATGGCTTGTACAATCTGACTGTGCTCACACAGCTAATTATTCCAAACATTTAAGAGCATGGCATACGTATACATAAGTTGGAATAAGCCATTAATGTGGAAAGATGGTATCCGATATTTGATAACTGGCGGACGAGGAAATAGATTTCAACAAGTTAAATGCTGAGATGAGCGATCATTCATATTATAGTCTTCGTCTCATCTGAACAGGGGACAAATTAGATAGACCATTACAAAATCGTTACCATACAGCCTTTCTTTTTCTAAACAAAAATATGAGACAATTGACATAAATCATAAGTAAAAATAACCCTCAAGGTGACATAGCGTTGCATGTGGTGTTCGTTATGACGAGGGACGCGTCATGACCTGGGAGCCCTGTATCGGCAGATTGCTTAACAAACAGATGCGCGTCAGTTTGTAAAGACCATCATGATCAACTCTCTTATTTCTACTTCTGAAATTTATGTTCAATGTTAAACCCTATTGGATCGTGATTAGAAAGGTTTCGTGTGCAAGGAAAGCGCATAACACATATTTTACATAGGCCAATGATTGCTTCAGCCATCGGTTAAGAACATGGTATCATTTTCGTAGCACGGTCTGTATTTGAATATTTAAACACGTGTAGCGTTAGTATGATTTATTTTTATTTTCAAACAAAGGCGTTTTTGATGGTTCCGACGGATGAGTCGTATTCGCTCTACACCCCTCTCCTTGTTTTGACTGATGGGGTCGTCAAAATATTTGACAACAAAATATAAGTTATGGTCTTAATTACCTGCCGGCAATTTTCTCTCAGACTTCAAAGCGTCTGCTTCATGTGAATATTTTAATCCAATGAAATAACACTTAACGTGCTATTAAACGCATCAGACGGCCCCCTTAACATGCTATGAAATGCACCTATGCAAATTAACTTGTACGCCTAATTTAGGCCGCAGGAAATTGATCGACACTCCCGAAGCGTATAGATAGCAATTTATAGCCGAAACTCTAATTCTTCACATTTTTTACGAGTATTTCCTTGTCATGCCTCTCACAGTATGCAGTATGCAATCTATCTTTTATTTACAAATCTTGCCGTTTCTTAATACAATTAGAATACATTACCGATTGTATTCCAATGGACGATATCGAGGGTTCAGTGCAAGACTATAGTTAGTGCTTCATAAACATGATGCACTTACTTTAGTATTGCACTTAACCCTTGATATGCAGTATTTTAGTTTGAAACAAACTTTGTTTACAGAATTAGTTAACGAATTGCAAGAGTTTACTTTTTTCGTAATGACTTTCTTCAGACGACAATTATCATAATAGTAATCTTTATTAATACTTAGAATTTCTCTATTTCGTAGAGGATCTGCAATACTTATGAACCTTTAAAACATCAAAGTAACATTTTTTCCGGCTACTACATACTGCATCAAACCAAACAGCAACATTCGATATAGATTTGTCTAAGAAACAACTTTTACTGTTGCCTGACCAGAATTTACCGAACATTGTGTCTGCAACATCTCTTATAATAAAAGATTTTTTGCTATCGAATCAGTTACATACAAGCGCTCACTTGGGTTTAAATTATAGGTTAACCTATTAAGAAGAAAGGAAAGAGTTGGAGTGTGAATTCAAAGAAACCACAGAAGGCAAAGTTATAGAAGAGTTACCGAAAAAAAAAGTAAGGAAGGAACGGGAGTCTGATAGGAATGAAACTGAAGAAGGTGATGACATAGAAGAGTTACCTAAAACAGACACAGATGTACATGAAAATCAGTTGCCATCACAAAACTCCTTTTTTAAGTTTTCAATGACACCTGAAGAATGGAATGCAATTAAGCCTCATGAATACAGACTATCGACGAGGAGGAAAATGTCCGGGGAGTGGACTGACACATTCTCCAGGAAGATCCATGAACATTTTCCTGGTTGTGTGTTGTCATTTAAAGCCAACAGAGTAAAGACCCTAAACAGTAGAAAACGGAATACGAAATTCTTTAACGGAAAAGCAATTTGTAAAGGGTCATATTGCAGAGCCGAATTCTTCTTTTATATTGACGTGGAACCATTATCAGAGAACGAAGTAACAGTCTACTGCAACAAAGATGGAACAGAGCATCACGCCGAAGACGATGTTAATAAGAGACCACTCAAAGGGTCTTTACGCCAGAAAGTTGCTGAAGAACTTGTACGAGAGGGTACAATGAACTATTATTATGATAAGCTGTCTGATGAACCGATTGATGCTCTGGAACAAGGAAATTTAACAAATGTTCAAACCCCTTCAATCTTGAGAAAAGTTGTGACGGAGGCAGTTACCAAACAGTATTATCACGCAAACATGATTTCGGAATTGGAAATACTCAAAGAAGCCTTCCAAATCGATGATGAGAAAGATAAACAAACCGTCTCGGTGTACATTCAAGATTTAGGGGTAGATCCCTTTACTGTTATCCTTTGGAACTCTCAACAAATCGACCTTTTGAGATCTCTCTCAAACTCGGGGCAGTTGAACTTGTACATTGATGCTACAGGATCCATCATATGCAATATAAAAAACCAGAAAAGACCATACAGTAGTTGTGAAACCCCATAAAGAAGTTCCACCGGTTTCTGTAAGTGATATGATCAATACCCAGCACACAATGCCTCGCATTGAGTTTTTCCTGTCAACTCTAAAGAGAAATGTGGAAAAAGGTGGAAAAACCAATGAAAGTTGCCAAAGTCGAGACAGATTTTAGCTAAAAAACAAGAAACAACTCGTCTAAGAAACAACTTTTACTGTTGCCTGACAAAATTTACCGAACATTGTGTCTGTAACATCTCTTATAATAAAATAATTTTTGCTATCGAATCAGTTACATACAAGCGCTCACATGGGTTTAAATGATAGGTTAACCTATTAAGAAAAAATATTATATTCGGGTGCATAGTTGTACTACTATTCCAAATGTACATTGTAATCCCAGTGAACTTTTTATTGCAGTCTTTGTAAATGCATATGTATATCTGAAGTAAATCTATCTACCTTTTGAATTTACATCTCAAAGCAGAAAACGCATTTGCGCGAGCCCAGAAGTCTATTATCCTATCATTTGAAAAGCAGGCACTGATGAGGTGCACTTTGTCTAGTCTAAGTATTTTTTTTTTTTTTTTTTTTCCACATTTCAACAGTGTTTATACAGTTATTTGAGAGAGGGTATTCAATGCGATAGACATTATATAACATAAATATGAAATTTCGACCGCTTTCTCAAATTAAAAAAGAAAACACTTAACTAGTAGTACATTCAGTATTTGTGTCCATTGTGTCTCTCCGAGCCAGTTACCAACGGTCGCAAGTAATGCGATAGCCAGCTACAACAAAAAATGGAAGTTTATTTTAAGTATAAGTAATAAAAAAATGTAATATGGATTGCGATAAAATCGCGCATCATTCACAAATTTTGTTTCGCGGCCCCATTTTAAAGACGATATTTCCGGAATTAAATATCAGTCAAAACTGGGACAATATGTTAATAGATTACTAAATGTACCAAATGTCAAGTTTTTTATCAGTATCATATTTCTGCCGTTTTACTATACTTACTTCGCAATTTTCATTCACAAAGTCGATGTAGTTGTCGAGGTCGTTGTTAGTGTTCTTAACAAAGCTATAGGTGCGGTCTTAGTGATTAATTGTGAGCCATTTCTTCGTTTGGTACAACAACCTCTCATTTAGGTTCGTAACGTAACAATAAACTGTTGGCACGGCTTTTTACACTAACCCATTAGAACGAACGTACATTTCTCAAATCGTACGCTTTAAGTGTTTAAACACCCAATTATAATGTATAAGGACAACAGTGGTGCAGTGGTACAGTGTCTGCCTCTCGAACTAAGGGTCCGAGGTCCGATTCCCGTTAACAGCGAAATGAAAATGCCATTACTAGCCTACATATCAGAGCGATTACTGGTATCGTACCCATGAAGCAGTCATCTAGTCCGAGTCTTATATTTCTGAAGATTCCGTCACGATAGATGTAAAGTAACTAAGTTTTAACTTAAATTGATTTTTAAGTTTAACTTTGTTTGACTCTGTTCAGTGTGGTACTTTTGAGAAATGTGTGGCAAATTCCGAAGAATAGAAGAGTAGAAGAATAATAACATCACTTGGAATTGCCAACTTTGTCAACGCTAAGACTTTCTGTAAAAAAATAAACAACTCGACCTACGTGCGTTAGAAAAATAAATCCATGCAACTGATACATCTAGTGGGCAAAGCGATAACGTTCATGCAATAAGACAAGAGCCTATATTACGCAAATTATACCCTGGTTACACTTCGTAAATGTGCGATGACAAAAAGAGACTTAGCTGACGATATTATATACGATACTATGCACTCCTTACTTATTATCCATCTAAAATTGATTTTAACCTTGCATTATGAAAGTATTAGTAACTCAATCTTGATTTTACGTTGTAATTATCATTTATATGAAGTGTATGTTTTATGTTAATAATTGTCTCTTATAATTCAAAATTGAATTGCCATATGCATATATTTCAATGTTTTTATGCTATGTATATGATTTCATATGTATAGAAATGTATATATATGGATGAGACATTAATAGGAATTATTAATAGATCATATCAAGTAATTCCACTGTGTGTGAAGCGGGCTTTGAGGTATTCTGATGTACAAACAGTAAGATAATTGAATGATTTATAAAACAGTGATATATTGTTTTCAACGTATTCTCTTTTTTTCGTGAAATCGAAGAAAATAAACGATGGTTGTTGTAACCTGTTTTACATGATAATGTAATACGAAACATTTCCTTTTGATTGTCCTCCATAAATAAACTTATATAATATCAGTATATAACATTGCTTTTTTTCTTTCTCAATCTTCTTTTCTTATTCTTTCATTTTCTTTTTTTTTCTTGTTCCATTCATGTGATTTATATTTTCGTTGTACATATATTTATGACCATCAATTGTAATGTTTGTCTCAATAAAATAATTTCTGATGTGTTCTGTTGTAACATAATACATAAAAAGAAATGATAACATCAACACTAATACAAGCTATAATGATGTTAATTATGATTTTGAAGGCGTTATTGATAACTCTTAGAGTGTAGAAAATAAATTCATCACCGTAATGTTGATAGTAAATAGTCATAATTGTACTGATAATACTGATGATATCATTAATACTAACACTAAAAGCATTAAAACTAATAATACTGATTATAGAAATAAAACTACAACTAATAATGATAGCACTGATATTAATAATGATAATTATAATAATAATCATAATACTAATAATGAAAATAAAAATCATTATAATAATGATGACCATGATACTTTTGATAATGATCATGATAATAATTATGATAGTAATACTGCTACTATTACTAATTCTAATACCAATACTAATACTAATAATGATGATAATAACAAATAAAAATAATAACAAAACAAATATCTATATTAATAAAGATGATAATGAAAATAGTAATATTGATTAACATAATCATCATAGTCATAACAGTATTAATGTAATAATCTAAGTAATGATATCTTTGAAAATAATTGTTATGACAATAGTAATGATAAAGAAAAAAGTAAGATAATGAATAAATGATTAATGAAAATAAGCATTGAACATAGTGATAATCATATACAAATTATATTGATTTTAAAGAGAAGGGTGTGTTTGATAATGATTATATCGAATAAGAAATAAATGTCAACCCTTGTGCAGTTCGATATTATACTTTAATTGTCATATTGAAAATGAGATTTGACTTTCTTGGCTGAACGACTGAATTTGCACAAAAAAGACCGAAGCAACGATAATAGTTTTTATACATAACTTCTATTGTATTAACAATGATACACATTACGGGAGAGTGGGTGTCCTGAAAGATAGGGTATCTTCTTTGTCACATTCTATGTTTTGTTTTCAACATGAAAGGATATGAGTTCAAATATATTAATGATAAAAGAATATAGAGTTCTTTTATTGTGTTCATAAAAGCCATGACAATTAATTTATGAATGCTGTGAGATCCCATTTGATAAAATACTTAAACATAAGTTATTCTGTACTTGACATAAAGTTGTTTACAATTCAATCATGCTTATCAACAATTTAGTTTTTACATATTTCTAACAATGAATATCGATTGGTCGTTTCAAAAATGTGTGTATCACATGGCCAGGTCAGAGGTTAAGAATCAGGCAATCTGAATTTTCAAACTGGCTGACCTGGGCTATTTTTCATTGGCTTTCACGTTTAAGTTGTGATGGAGGTTTATATTTTGTGTGATAACTATTTGAATCTGACCAAATATTAACCAAATAATATAGTTTGATATAGCATTAATCTCCTTTCATGAACCTTAACCCTTAAGGCAAATCTTCGACTGTCCCCAATTGGAAGAGTTTGCAGACGACATTTCAAAATGTCATGAAAAATAATTATCTGATAGGGCGGAAAACGTTGTGGGAAAAGGAGAAATTACTCGTCACGAGCAATTTCTCCATTACGCACAATGATTTCCAGAGTCGTCAGCAACAAACTGGTCAATTGTCGTAATAGTTTGCCTCTGACACTCCAACTTATCTAGACCCCTACACATTCTCCTGGCCGTTTTGTGTCGACATTTGATGCAGGTTACCGGTAGTCGATTATTGTGCTAATGGACTCGGCTCAGCTTACACCGGAGTATCGCAAATATGATCACACCATCAAACAGTCTATACAAACGGAGATTATATTACAACAAATTTAAACCCTTAACTCTGTTAAAACTCATTTCCATGCATCTGCTGCATGAAGATTTCAAACAATGCTGTGGCTAGAAGATAAAATGATACTAATTAGCAATTAGTATTTTTCACTTATATGCATTGATACCAGTATGACAAAGAATGCTTACATGATGCGTATACATGATATTGTTTTTGTATGTCAGTGGTTTTTATTTCAATCAATAAGGAATCTTAAAATGAAGGGGGTACAGGTTCACCATGCTACAAGTTCCAACAAGTATGTTCACCAACTCAAATCGAAAACCCTCTACCATGTCGGAACACCCGTGTCATCAACGGAGAGGTCATACGTTGGCCTTTAACTTATTACTTTAGATATATTTGAATGTGAGAAAATTTATTACAATTTAATTGATAACACTCTCTTTTGCTTTATTCATACATACATAACCAATACTTGCGTCGAATGTGTCATTATGAAAGGTTGCAAGGTTGACGCTGACACATGCTATTCGAACCCAGGGCCTTTGTGTCCTGGGGCCGACGCCGTGCCCATGTACCAATAACACTCGCATGATTGAAGCCCTGTATTAGATGTTACGATCTACTCCTTGTTTGCCACTGGGAACTTTCAAGTAGTTTTTTATCCAAACTTTTGCAAGTATGCAAGAATTGGTCTAGAACAAAGACCTTACCCAATCCATCAAGTGGAAATGTGGGACTGGTCCGAATCTAAAGAATCTAAAGAACACTTGACGACAAACATAACAAGATAGAGAAAAGATCAAAATGATAGATAATGAGCCATGCATCTTGCAGTTTCTTGTTTCGTTATAAGATATTTTTCAAGTTTTCGTAAAGCAAAGCCTATGCATGAATGGAGGAATCGGTTTAGTAATAACACTTCTTAATACCCTCCCCTATATATGAATACTGTGCCTTCTCCAAATTTAAAGCACACTAATTGACAAAAATGGCAAGGAAAGTAAGTTGAGATTTCTTCATAATAATTTGCAGTCGGTACTGCATCAAGAAATCTTGCCTTTCCTGACAGAAGAGAAATTTCTCATGTATTATGCTGGTGGTACGTTAAGCGTACATGAACACACGTTTATATGAAGTTATGGGATCCTAACAAGTCTAAACTGAAATCAGACAACCCTGACTTAACGCCGTTGATGTAATGATATTCCATTCAATCTTTAATTACGGTAAAGAAGATGCTTGCAAACATCCTTCACACGCCGGATCAGTTCACCGATACCCCTACCGAGACGCGTCCCTTGTCCCAATTAGCCCTTTGCCAAACGACATGAGTTGATTCATCCCAAATTGAAATAAGATGTAAAACAAGATCGAAGCATGATACAAATTAGAATTCAATTTAATTCTTTATTTGGTAAAAACCAGTATTTAAATGCCTTTGGCCAGGCAACATTTACAAATGTGGTACAGACGTTTACATTATATGCCCAAACACGTCAAATGTACAAAATTAGAGGTTGATTTTTTACCAAATCTAGCATGTACCAGGACAAACGAAGAATAGAAAAAAGTTTTTGCCGAGTATAGAAGATAAAAACTATTTCAAGATGTCTGTTCGACAACCAATGTATGAAGGAAATGACAATATGTAAAGGAAAAAGTAATCTTCTGAGGAACATAAGAAATTAAATGGCTGATCAGTTCCACACGTTTACCTGTTCAATGCCGTAATACACATTTAAATGTTGATGGAACACTTAATCGTTTTGTCATAACGGTTTTAGGGTATTAGAACTATTTCAAGTTTGTTATATCAAATCATAAGCATACGTTGCATTTTTCTAACTTGGATGCGAAAAATTCCTTTATGTTTATATAGAGAGTTTTTCTATTTTTAATAACGTAAATAATTCTTGCCGTGCAACTCTAACTAAAACTAAATGATGCAAACTTTTAAGAAATATTAGACATAATCAACAGCTCACAAGAGACACGAACCATATCGAAACTCATTCCCATATATAGGTGAACATAAATGGTCCCCAAAAGGATAATAACAGACGATATTAATAAAGAAATAACTATACCATCTCTTAAGTGTAAAACGCATAATATGGCAAATACAAGTAATTGACGAATTCCGGCGAAATAAAACTCATTTTGAAATGTGAATTCCATTATGTTTATACATTTGTATTTTTTTTTTATTTGGTATTGAAATAAAGAGATGGCCCCTCTTTAAATAGTTCCAATGTGTTGTTTTAATTTCATTTACTTAGACATATACCCATTATAACTGTCGTTTCGATCACTTGAAAATCAAGACGTTAGTGAATCGACTCTGGTTAGTTATAAATGGAAAAGAGAAGTATTGTCACTTGCATGAGAGATGGCTCATAGCATGTAATCTCCTTATTCTGCCAAAGCTTACTCTGAACGTCTTTTGTAGGTGCAACAAAGTGGTTTTTGTTCGGGGAAGGGTCTTATTATACATAAATAACATGACAAGTCGGATCGGACAATTAGACGAATCGGGAATCTATCAGAAAAAATATCCATGTCCGTAATTCAAAGAGCAACTTCTTTGAGTTACAGGGATTCCCAAACAATTTTTATGGAACAAACGAAGGTTATTATCATAATAAATGAATTTCCATGTCGTCATAGTTTTTTATATTACATACAAAGATGAAAAAACAGAAAGTATAAAAAAAAAAAAGAACAGTGTCATGGAATCCTACATGAATCCTACATGTTTAAAAGAAGATTCGAAACTAATATCGAAAGTTAAGATTTGTATGTGTCACGTAGATGCTCGAAATAAGAAGACGGATACACGGGTAATTTCTGAAATATAAAAGACGGGCCAAATAACGCACTTTTTGCGCGCATGATCGACCCGCATCACCGACGGTTTTCCCGTGAAAGGGAACATAGCGGTTCGCTCTTTGCCACTTTTTAAATTTAATTAAAACCTCTTTCTTCAGGTTTTTGAGGACGATTTCAATGCCTGTCATTGAGACGCTTGCTGCTGTATTATCCCCAAGTCGCGGACTTCCCGCAAGGCAATTTATAACTTTCATACGCATTTATTAACTTTCTTAATACTTTCTAAATAGTTTATATGGAGATAATGGCTGGGCATTTCGTTCCGGTCAAAGGGCACACTGCTATGATCCATTTGACACCTCCACGTGAAACATTCCCATCAGTATCTTATTATCAAAGCACTGTAGGTACTGCTGGTGGTTTTATGACTTTAAGTTTGTTTTATTTATTGATTTAGCTACGTCTCTTTGGTGATAACGACCCCATTCCTCTATGGCTAATCGAATGAGTTAAGTTAGTTGTAGACAAAGACCTTTGGCCAGTGATATGACATACATAGTAAAGATATATACTTTTTAAATTATAACCGGACATCAAACCCTTCTTGGTAGATAAAAGGGCGCTTAATAACTGGATAAAGATAATGATGAATCCAGACTCATTAATTCATGAAGCATACTCCAAGCAAAGCAATCTTTTGAATGCCAAAAGTTGGGCTTCTTCTATTCGAAATTTATCAAACAGTTTGGGTTGCACTGATGCACTTCAAAATTTTAATTCAGATTTTAAATATAGTTATATTTTCAAAACTCGATTAAAAGATCAATTTATACAAGAATGGAGAGCTAACTTAAATAACATGACAAAACTATGTTATTATAAAAATTACAAACCTAACTTTGAATATGAGAAGTATTTGGATATTTTACAAAATTCACAACTTAGAAAGGAATATATACGTTTTAGAGTTGGATGTCACATGCTAGAAATAGAACTTAGTAGACATAATAATACAAACCGTAACGATCGACTTTGTAAACAGTGTAATTTGGGTCAAGTCGAAACGGAGTATCACTTCTTAATGATTTGCCCAAAGTACAGAGATTTGCGAACAGACTATCTTAAATTAACCTCTTTTCCTACTGTTAATAATTTCAACAACATTTTGTCATTAGAAAACAGATGTACTGTACTTAATACTGCAAAATTTATAAGGGATGCTTTCAGGATTAGAAGCAATGAACCGTAAACTATTACTCTTTCTGTATCAATTATTGTCAAATTCTTCTGTCATTCCATCGGGTATCTTGTTTTCTTTTTTTATTTAATTTTGTATTTGCTTTTCTGTGAAAAGTACATGTTATTTTACTATGTTTTCTATTGCTTTGTAATGTTTGCAATATTTCGTAAATTTATATATTGTTAAGGCCAATGGCAAAGTGTTGCCGACATGCCTGCTATTTGAAATAAATTAAATTAAATAGATATTCTATATATGCAGAGGAGGACAGTGACACTTATTGAAGATTAAAAGGGATTTTTGTGTTTCAGGAAGACTTGTTTTCAATCGTCACAATTCACGTTTAAAAATCTCACAATCAAAAAAGGGAAGGATCCTTTGGTTCTCTTTTTGTAATAGAATTGACCATTGTAGTAACATGTACTTGTGCTCTTGATACGTACTTATCCGAAACTGACAGACTCCATTCATTTAACTTGGATTCAGGTATGCCATGTGTTGGATAAAATATTAAATAAATGAGGTGTAGAATAATTAACGCTTCTTATAATTTTTAAAATAAACGTGTATGGACATGAACGCGTTCATAAGTAAGCCGGTGAGACGGCTCGAGCATGGCTTTGTGATGTTATTCATAAAACGATAGTTTCTACCATGCTAGCAACTTCACAAATATTACATTATAGTCGTCGAAATCTTGATGCATGTTTATCAACTGAAGAGACTCACTTGAAAATTGACTTTAAGCCAGGTTAACTGGAAAACAGCGATTGAAAAGGAGATATTGTTTCAATGAGCAAGTCTTCTGAACTTTTCTTTTCGACTCATTGGCTTGCCTAATGAGAGGTTGATTGGTGAATAGTTTCTGCATATTTTACGCACGATAAAGGGGATTTAATGCGGCAAAGTTCGGGGTTATCCTCTCAATAGTGTATTGCCATGCATCAATCATCAACTTATGCACGAAGGACTGTAAGTCAATCATATTTTAGAATTCGAAATATTTCCAAGTCTTAATGATTCAATATAGATATGGACATGAGTCATTTATTGGTACAGGCATTGATACACGTTTTCTTTTCTTTTTTTCTTTTTCTATCCATCTGCTTTCATTTTCTCTGAATAATTATGTATTCATAATATGTCTTTTCTTATTCTTTCTCTGGTCTCATTTTGTATTTTCATTTTTTCTATACATTTTCATTTAGGTTGCTTTCGTTGAATATTCATCTAGCAAAATATAAGATAATGATAGCCACAGTATTTCTTATATTATTTTCGTATCAATCGTTTCATGCATATATGTATCGATTTATGTAGTACACAAACGGCTATTTCTTTCCTTTCATATGCTATGTAATGAAAGAAAATGTAAATGATGATTTTTCATTAACCGTTTCCATATCATTGAAATTCAGTAAATTGAATTAAGTTTTGAGCATTTCAACCTAATCAGTATAATACATATACAATTTCTATAAAGTGGATATGTCAATTTTGACTTAACATGACGCCTTTTTCGCATTAGTTTATTTGTTTTGGGTTTCGCACCGACGTTAATAGTAATTCGGCCATACTACAGCGAGCGGCGTGCTCCTGGTATTGCCTCAATATAGTACTACACAATTTGTTTCACAAGCCGCCGATTGCTTTCCCATATGAACGCAATCGTTGAAGTATGAGGAATGAATAAGTCTTGTCGCATAAACTTTATTAAAATTAGGAAATAATTATTGCTCCAACTTAAGCATATGACTCTAGCTAACGTTTAGCTAAGGGTTCAGCAAAATATCTTTATAAGCATTGATTTCCTTCTAATCCATTTCATCTGTATTGCATAACTCGATATTTATGTATATCATGTGTATTTTGATGCATCATATATGTTTAAACCAAGCATACGATTTCCAAGTCGGACACACTGACGACATAGGTAATGTTGATCTTCATTCGTTCATGTCTGCACTTCAATGACCTACGCTGACTGTATTATGAAAACTGCGTTGACATTCCAGCCTATAAACAGAAAATAAGCCACCGATTAACCCGGAGCCTGCAGAAACAAGCGTCCAATGTTCCAGACTCATCGTGTCGTTTTTGTATGTCAAATCTCCGATCGAATGTAGCGATATCCCCCATCATTACCGGCGATAAGATCGCTGTTATGCTTTCATCCAGTGCGCTATGAACGGGAATAATAACACCATTTATCTATGCATTAACCCTTTACCAAAGCGCCTAATTTTCGACCGTCCCAAATTCAAAAAGTTTGCAGACGACAGTTCAAACTGTGATGATATTGAGAAGCAATATTCTGATAGGGCCAAGAACACTCTGGGAAAAGGAGAAATTGCTCATCACGAACAATTTCACCTTTTCCCATAATGTTTTCCATGGTGGACTGCAACAAACTGGTCAAATGTCGTTATTTTTTAGTTATTGGTTAACCCCTTACTTCACGGTACCTCACTCATCTGCTGCAGAGGTCTATCGAAACCTCCCTAATAATGTCACATTTTGTAACAATGAGTTTCTAAATCAAAACACAAAGGAATATGCTTAATGGTACTTCTAATTGATCACCGATTTTTTCGTTAAGTTATGCCCGGTTATAAAGCTCAAGTGGGTAGGGATTTGGCAAACTTTTGAAATTTGTTGACCGTCTAATACATAGGCATGAGACACTGTGTGCTTTTTCATAAAAACAAAACGTTTCGGATGATATTACAAAAACATACGCAATGTGTCCTCTATGAGAATTAAACTGATGTTTTACGTTTGGCAAGTCCCGATTTCCATGCAATCAATTATTTTTTTCTCTACCAAAACCATAGTACATTCATTTCGTGAAATCTGCCTTGAAAGTTAGATAATAAAATGAGCTAAACAGAAATTGCTTTTTCAACCCATGTCTACGAAATAATCTATTACACGTTTAAAGGACAATAATCACATTAGAATTCGCTGTATGAATTAGACGATATAGGATTTCATATTGTAAAGCATCAAATATTATACGACATCTACAATTCCTGTTGTTCGATAGAGTTTGTTTGATCGTATATTGATGACAAGTCAAATTATTTACATATACTTTAATTTATATTAGCATTACAGTGTTGCGAAAGAGGTAATGTTTGGCCGTATGCTTATGCAACTTATACAATCACATATCGATATTTTTGTATAATGTATGCGTAACTTACATCTTTATCCGCTAGGAATAGGCTACTGTACATGATATATAGAACTATTTATGGATCAAACAATGGCTATACTTTCTTTCTTTTGAAGTGATTGGCCAATGTTCTGTATGTACATATTTGAAAGCTACGAAAGGAATAACAGATGATATTGTAACAAACCATTACAACTTGAAATTTAACTTTAACAATTTAAGTTCCCATTTAAGACAAGACGTTTGATTTTGAATGTCCACATAAGTTTATTTCAAAATAATAAAAATCATGTATATAACCAATCTCAGTATTTTATCAACAGATATGACGAAGTGGCTAGTGCGATATGGTAACTTCTTTTGACGTAATGTATCATTTTACATATTTCACTTGAATTACGATCAGGTCTAGTGTATATATGTAACAACGTGTTTAATTGTTTCTCGAGATGATTTATAGCTTATACTTAACGCTCATGGCTAGCCCATGCGGTTGACCGCCAACAGTTAAAGTTTTATTACAGTGTTCAACGCAAGACCTCGGCAATAAAAGCCAAAAGGATTCTATAGAAGTGAGTGAAGACCATAAAACGTGTTTAGTGATAAATCTGCGTCAGATAGAACATGCTACAACATCGCTTTTCATTTACCTGTATGTGAACAAAACTGAAAAAATTAAATAAATATATTGTATAAGTAATCTTCGTGATGATAGTCTTAATATTACATTTCACGGAAGTAATATCTGCTTTTGGCGTGTGAATCAAAGGCAAAAGAAAAAAGTAGCAACATTTGAGGTTTTGATAAATGTACCATTCTTCTTTGTTTGTAGTAGCAAATGAAATGTTAATTGCAAATCTCACTTATTGTTGCAATATTTGTTGACAATACTTATTTCTTTATAACGATGTTTGATCGTATATTTGTAAATTGAATGTGCCATAGTAAGTTCACAACAGTTGTTTTTGCTTTATAAGAAATTTTCATTTATTCACTCAACAACAATAGTTTTCCGTAATATACAGTATACACACAATTCTGCGTTAATTAGTATGTTTGCACTTTTCGATCATTCGTTCAATTTGGGAATGATGTGCATGCTCTCTCTGTAATGTTGTTTATGGAAGTTTACATTGGTTTCACATTGTACACTTGGCAAAGTTCTCGAGAAATGTCAGTATAGATAGTTTAAACAACCCTCGATCGTGTATGAATTTCTTTCAATTGAATGCCAAATTTGAGGCTGCAACAGACAGAGTTCTGCCCGTATTGAGTTTCTTCCCACTGTAGCTTTTAGCTGGAGTAAAACTTAAAATGAGACATTACACCCGTTGTGGGTATGGAATAATCTATTGGCCATTGTCGAGAGAATACTTCGAATATTCTGCATTTCGAGGTATTGATAAATGTACCATTCGTCATTTGTCTTAGTACCAAAAGTATTGAATATTTGAAATTTGCTAAGAAGAAAAGTCCGAATTATTCGAGATGTTGACATCCATTAAAAAAGAGGTTTTACCCTTAGAATGCTGGGTAATTCTCTAATAATAGATTTCTGTGTTGCCTACTTTCCAAGACCTTAAATATTCTCTTAATTCTGATGAAAAAAGATACTTAGGGTAGCCGACCGGTTAGATAACAGACCAGCATCCAATTTACTTGGTGGCTGGCCTGGATATTACCTGTTTCCATAAGCATGAAGTCGGTTTCAGTACTACAAGGGTTAATGAAAACAAAATATGCATTTAACATCAAGGTCTGAATCGTCGTTGTTATGGTGGGAACTCTCCCAATATAAATGCAGTGTTGCTCGAGAGGTTTAAGTCAACTTGTTCTGACCATCAAGACAGTTGCCGAAAAGCGAATCTACTCGCACCATAGTTTTTCTTACTTTACCGTAGCGTATAAATAATCGAATGCACCAGAAACCCATTCCGACACAAGAAAATTTGTGATCGGTTCAAATTGAAAGCAACAGCAGACGACGAATACACGTCATTACACCTTGTTTATTACATTGAGAATGACCCACAACGACTACAGTTTAACAATTCTTGAATAACTCTTAAGAGGCAAAACTATAATTATTTATTCTGATGTCACATTTGTTTCAAAAGTCATCTGTTGCAGAGGCATCATTATTATAGAGTTCGTGTTTTAACCCTTATAGTGCTGGGACCAACTCCATGCTTATGTAAACAGGTTAAATTCAGGCCCACCGCCAAGTAAATTGGCGACTGGCCTGTGATCTCACTTGTTTGCAACTCTGAGTATCTTTCATCGTCAAAAATTAAGCAGATATTTAAGGTTTGGGAAAGCGGTCGACACAAGTCTATTTACAGAAAATTACCCATCATTCCAAGGGTTAAGTCTTTACCAAACAATAACGACCTTTAACCACTTTGTTGCAGATGACTCTGGAAACCATAGTAGGAATAGGGAAATTACTCGTTACGAGCAGTTTCTCCTGTTCCCGCAATGAGTTCTGCCCGACTTTGGAAAACATTGTTGGAAATGGAGAAATTATCTTCTGTCTTATAAGCAGATTATTTTTAAATTTCATCACATTTGCAAATGTCGTCTGCAAACTCTTTCAATTTGGGACAGTCGAAAATTTGACGTCTTGTAAAGGGTTAAGACCGAAGCGACGCAGGACGTGTCTAATAACGCTGGAGCGAGACGCTGGGTGGAGCGATACCTGTCAAGTTTGAAGAGACGTGTCCCCTTGCCCGTCGTTTGTCGTTTGAAACGCTCTTTGAACTAAGGTGTGAAAACAGCTCTGCAGATTCGTGATTTTCTTAATGTTTTTATTTCCTTCTTTTATAGTTTTAGCTCTGCAGATGCTTTTTTTTTAATTTTGTTCTTTTTAATTTTGATGTCTTATTCTTTAACCATTCTTTAAACGATTTCCCGCTGCGAATCACTGGTAGAAAATAACTTGAATCTAGAGAAGGCCGTTATATAGATAAAAGTAACTAACGTTAATAATAAGAAATAAAACATAAACGTGAGTGAAGCTGTTATATATGATGTAAGTAACTCATGTGAATGATAAGAAATGATTTGAACCTTGAAAACATTGGAACAATAGAAGAGTATGTTTAGCATTTTATAGTTTTCTTTCTGTCGTTTTGCTTTAGATAGTATTTTGATGCAAGCGCACATATGTTAATGTTATAAGAAATTTACAAAAAAGGGAATAAGCATAAAGTAACTATTTATTTTAAAAAAATGTGACAAAGAGGGGAAAGTGTTCTGTATATACGAGCAGGTTCTCTTCTATCTTCACACTGTTTGCAAATGTAGCTTTTCATTTGCAGAGACGCGTTAGTGTTGGCTGTACAAGGGAAAGCGTTTCTCAGACAAGCCGCCTAATTTTTAGGGCAAGGATACGATCAGTTGCTATTATTCGGTTTCTATGGCTAAACTAGCGTTTACTGCGCCATCATTGTGATTCAAAACCGGGTGAATTAGCCGAATGAATGGGACAAGCAGAATGGTTGGACAAACTTTAATTCAAAATGGATGTAAATTATGCAATATGTGTTTTCCTAGGACAAATTGCTCGTTGGGGCTTGGTTTCGGATTACATTATGGCTTCTTAAGATTTGTCGGTAATGCATGAGCGTTTGTCTTTGATAACTGATCTTAGACCGAGGTGGTTTTCACAGTATGAGATTCCTTTTTCGATAGTTTCTAATACCAATGGAAATATGGATCTTCAAACGATGCGACAAAGCCAACCTGCCTCAAACAACCACTACAGAAAGTACCATTATTGGATTTATAGTGTACAACAATTTGTGTTCAGCAGCCAACCTGTCTTAAAATGCCAATTTTCTCCGTTTCATAGCTGGCCTCTAAACACAAGTTTGACTGTAGTTTCCCCGAATGCTAACACTTTGATCAATCACTTTTGTATGGTCTTCTGTAATACATTGATTACTGTTGTTGTGGCACCGAACAATAAGTAATTAGTGGATCAATCAAACGATGTGTTACGTTTAGTAACTCAACCAAATTACTTAGACAATAGACCTACATGTGTTCCACAGAAAAGTTACTTCTTGACTTTTTCAATATATGTTATATATTCATTATTATAATTTTATCAAATTATTTCTTATTTTGGTTAAGGAGAATCGGCTCAATTCCAATCTAAACCACACAATTACGTTACCAATGCCTAGTTTATTCAACCCATTTGTTCAAAAGAGAAGTTAAGAGTCTCGGGTCCATCCATCATAACTGATACATATAAATCATACACGCGGTCCGCCAGGTTCGAGCCGGCACTCGGAAAAATCGAGCGCGATGCCTTACTCTATATTTTCTTTAATTTCATGACATTTTGAAATGTCGTCTGCCAACTCTTTCAATTTTGGACAGTCGAAAATATAACGTTTGGTAATGGATTGAGAGGACACATGCATTTACCTTTACAGCTATAATTTGGTATAGTCTATGCACATTCGCATAGTATGCAAAATAAAGCTTTGCTGCCAACCCTTTATTAAAACATCATCATTTTGCGTATCTGTTGTAGAAGAGCATCTAGACACCTTGTGACACAGAGATAGATATCTTCTAAAGAGTAAGACACTCCTTTGTCACAATGCTTTCCATGATGGACTTTGTTAAAAGCATACTTGCGCTCATAGGAATTGCAAGACTGGTTAATATGAGTTATAAATCATGATATAAAATGTTGAAACATAGCAAAAAACACAGAATCACGACAATATAACGCATACACTATTTATTAATAGAATTTGCAAATTGCCACAAATTTGGGGCCCACCAATTAAACTTCATTTTCAACATTCGAGTAATATCTAAAATGGCAAGGAGCGCTCGGATTAATTGGTGGCGATCATTTGCTTAGAAAAATCATGTGAAACACATAAAAAACTGTCATTTATCCAATATTAACAACATGAACATTCAAAACAGAGCGATTCTTGGGTTTTATTGGTCCCGAACGTTTCTCGGCTGACCTTGTTTTATCGCTAATTGTAAACAAACCTTATAGTATTCACTTTTTTAAAAGCACCGTGTGAATGTGTTACGGTCACAATTTCTCTGTAAAAGGGAAATGAAAGTACTTTTAGGTAAACTTTCAATTATTCTAGAACTTTCAAATTTTAAGAGTAAATGAGCGCAAGTATGGCTTTAAGAGTATGCGTTCTCATGCGGTTGTTTTGTCAAGTACTGTGGCTTTCAAATTTGACCGTTCAATTTCCATACAAAATACTTCTACCTTTTTTCATTCCGCCTTCTTTAAACAGCAATGCATTTTCGATGCATTGAAGATTGATAATACAGTTTGAAACCCGAATCAGCGACCATGTCAACGCAACGGCGTTCCTTGTCTATATTCATTTGTATTAATATTATCCATGCTGTTCGCTTACTGAACAAAACAGAACAGAACAATTATTTAATCTATCAGGTACAATATGTACAGCCTACGGTATACATATCAGTAATAATAAAACTTGAGTAACCATTCTCAAAGAGGCGGGAAACAAAATATGTTGTAAAGTGACAAATATAGGCAAATTTTCGGATGCAGCGACCGTCTTTTGTGTTGTTTTTGTTTTCGCGCGACGTTTTAGGCTTACAGACGTTGACACGATGAGGGTTTAGTTGCCATGACAACGGCGGAGGTTGATTGTCATTTTCAAGAGCCCCCTGTTTGCCGGGGTCCCACGATACATAGTACGGACACCAGCCCTCGACGAAGCGGGCCTGTCAAAGTGTCTAAACCCTTATAGTGCTGGAACCGACTTCATGCTTAAGCAAACAGCTTAGATCCAGGCCAGCCGCCAAGTAAATTGGCGGCTGACCTGTGATCTAACATGTTTGCTACTCTGAGTATCTTTCCTCGTCAAGATTAAGCAGATATCTAAGGTTTCGTAATGCCGACGACACAAAATATATTTTGAGAAAGTTACCCAGCATTCTAAGGGTTTAGTTATTCCTTCATTTGGATGTTTCGTGACCAGTGCTAGTCAATGAAAGATGTGAAAAAAGAAATAATAGATACACTACAATGGAATGAATTAATATATATTTTTCTTAATTATGCTATAAAGTTAAAACAACTATGTTCAATGAAGAAATTACTCAACAAGTAACTATTCTTCTTGGGTCGCATTGATTTATTCGGCCATATGTAGGTGATGCGTCGAAATGAGTCATTGCTGAGAAAGGGATTGGAAAGGTTCCCAGCATCCAAAAAAAAGTTGAACATAAGGGGAAAAGCTCAGCACCATTTCCAACGAAGCTGTCTTGTACAAGGACTGTCGTTTCAAAGTATCTTTACAAAGTTGTTTGTTTGTGCATGGTGCAGATAATAGGGCATCATTGACTAGAAAGGTTTGTTTACGTATTTACAAATGCGCCTATCATAGTTTCCTAACTGTATAAAGAAAAATTTACCGATTGATGTTATACTACTTGTGACTACGCTGATCCAAGCATCAACCAATGATCAGACAATTCAGTAAAGTTGGAGTTCAACGTTAGAACCAGACCAATATTCCAAAGGTCGATTTCCTTATTGAAGGGACTTTATTGATTCAATGAAAGAATTGAAAGTAAAAACATGAACTTCAACTTCCCCCTGAACAAACAATGCAGACCACGGCATCTTATCACAAGATGAATGGCTTGAAACGTACACATGTAGACGTCGTTTGTTGTGGTTAATATGAAGAATTATTGGGTATTTGACGGTTATGTCTTTAGTATCCTTTTTGTGAATATGCTCTCTTTCAATCAAAGACGTGTATACCGTTGCACAAAAATGGTTTTCTATTTTTTCCTAATCATTTTGAAGTCGTCAGGCAACACAAAGTCGACTCAGGGAAAAGGCATACAAGCAGGGTAAAGAAGGGAAAATCATAATTCTGGATAGACAGACATAAATCACCATAGCGTGTAGAACCCGTCGACAATATGGGTTCCCTCTCGTTCGAAGAGGTGTTGGGGTCGACCTCGTACCGCCATCATACCCCTATGCTTTGAATCTCTCACGAATGACCTTGGCTAACCAAGCGTAAAGGTCAATCCGAGATGACAGAACCTCGAAGTGCTGACACACCATTATGTTAAGGTTGGATCTTTGTGCAAGTCTGTTTGCAGCGTCGCTGTTAACCAGAATGGCATATCCACTTCATTTCAAATAAAGAAGATGTGATATTATAGTTCATCCGAGGCCATATGGCATATTAGTGGATATTTTGCAATGGCCTGTATTTTCTTTTTCGATGGGTCTGCAGTTTTAATTAATGCTTTTGGTATTATTCTCTGAAAAACATTTGCTCGTTTATGCTATGATATATAAAATCATTGTCAAGACTGTATTCGTTATATCAGAACTTTAGTAAATATATAACTGTCCGAGTCTAATGTGCGCTTATAAACCCGAAACTTGCTTTAGGTTGTACTACTACCAAAAACACCCACACTACTGAAGAATGGTTCATTGACCCTAGTTGGAATCAAACACTCAAGTGTCAGAACTCTAAATTGCAAGTGTGTGTATCTCTTTATTTCCGTGTGCACTTATTCCACCTGCAATCATGAACAAAAAGACACCAATTTACATGTTGAGGGTTTAATGCAAGACTATAGTAAGTGCTTCACAAACGTGAAGCACTTACTATAGTATTGCACGGAACCCTTGATGTGTCCTTTACTAACACATGCGTATCTCGCAGCCAATACGCATATGGCTTAGACTTACCAAAGTAGTTGTCCAATGCATTTTGGTAGAGTGTAGGCCTCGATTATTATGATCCGTCTAATCTGGGACTTTCTACTTATTTCCAAGAGTGCAATTGCACTGCAGTGATAGTCCAAACCAGTGTGAACCAGTTGCCAGTAAATATGGCAAAACATGAATGTAGAATACAGCCCGTCCAGCTTGTCTTGCGAAGCGGTAAGTGTGAAACGAATATACGGTAAACACAACTTACGTTTAGTGCTTGATGGACACACACGCCCATGGTGCTGTCAATATATATCCCTTGGAAACATTGTAAAACGAATTGCACAGATTGAAAAGAACAGAAACAATAATATTCGCGACGACATTAGGCGAGTATATGGTATGCTAACCGTGGTTTGCATATAAACAGCGAGTGTGTTGAAACGTTATACGACCGTTATGCGCATTTCTAAATTGGAACATTAACATAAATGTAAATGTTATTACAATATTACTAATCCCATCAGAAAATCTATCCGTGCGAGCATCATCGAACGGTGATGGTGTCGGTTAGAGAAGTTCGAATGCTTGTTTCTTGTCCCTGTGTTACATTTCGACTAAGATCAGCTCGTGTAATATATGCGTATACACAGGCTGATCTGTGATGGAATCTCTATACCTCTTCTGTATACAGCGAGTGCAAAGCAATTATTTTACCCATTCTGACGATGGACTCGTTCACGAGACAATATTGCAGTCTCAATTCTCTCTTTCCTGTCTATGGAAGACGATCTTTGTCTACACTCCGTGTGTCTTTCTAAAGTGTGTTAAACAACAGAAGGACATTGTGTTGCAAAATAATCTGATAAAATTTGGAAATACATCATTTATTGGCCAATCACTATCTTTAATGGGTATATGCAACGTTCTATGTGAATGCATGCCCCCTTAAAGAAAACCATGAGTGGTTGTAAAAGGATAAATATTAAACAAATAAAGGACATACAGGGAAATAGAACCTGTGATCTGTAATTCACTGAGGCCACGTTTTGTCGTGCTGAAATCCAAATAAAAGGTAAATAAGCAAATAGCGGGAAGCCTCTATATGCATGGCCGTCTCCATACATTATGTATGCATATATTTGTTATCATCGCAATACCTAAACGCTTGAGCGATGTTAATATGTCGATTTATCTAAACATGTAATAAACGAGATGTTTTCTTAAACTGCGATTGATGTCCATTACAGCTACTTCAGGAAGTAAATTTCTTTACAAGGTATGTAATTGTATCGAGAATGGCGTCGTTTTTAACAATTCTTAAAACATCGCAACGACCGTTCATGACTTCCAAATGGTAGAAGCCTGGTCACTTTGTTTCGAATGAAGAGTACTTTCGGAGCTTTATTTTTTAGCAACTACTTTCAGTTCCGTAACGGAAAGATAAATTCATATCTTAAATATTGAATCTTACACATTGCTGGCGTCAGTATGCAGTCACTGCCACATAGTTTCTTTGAAGGATACCCATGTTACGATTATTTGATATCAGGAATGTCATAACACGAATATGCTTTGATTGAGCAAACTTAAATGCATAATGTTGTACAACCTAATTACCGAAAAAGTAATTTCTGATTCACGATATTCTTAATATGGGTATCCTTTCTTTCCTCTGATATAATTCTTATGGTGGGAGAGTGAAAATAATATTTGAATTACGAAATGCAAATGGTTCTATCCGGTTTTGCCAGCCTTAATTGGCTTTTGTTTGATAATGGGGGTTTTCTCAATCATTATGAGATTTAAAACAAATATATGGTACATGTATAAATAAGTTGATACGTGAATAAAGAAAATGGTTAAAAGGCCAATAAAGTTGACAACACTTTAAAAATGGCACCCAATACCAGGACAACACACACTGCAATTATATTAAATCGCATTAAGTCGATGTGCTCTTAACAGGATAAGCAAGCAATCAGTTAGCTGTGGATTAACGCAACACTATACAAATAACACGTACTTATGTAGTTTACCAAACAATGAATAGCTAAATATATATGACACCCCTCAGTAGAAGAAGAATCCTTTGATCTGCCTGCTTTGTATAGTATCGTCTCGGAGTAGCATGCGATCTTAGCAGAGTCTGATCTGTGACTATACTTTCTGTCCTCGCACATAATTTTGGAAAAACGGATTTATCCTTTACCAAACGCCAATTCCTTTACCATCCTAAATGAAAAGAGTTTGCAGACGACTTTTCAAATGTGATGAAATAGGAAAATAATCTTCTAATAGTAAAGAAAACAGTATGGGAAAAGGAAAGGGAAAATGTCTCGTCACGTTTTCCTTTTCCCACAATGTTTTCCAGATGCGCTTGCAGCAAAATATTTAAATGTCGCTATTGTTTGGAAATGGGCAAAACAAAAGCATTATTCGATTGAAAGAAAAGGAAAAAAATACCCCTTATAATCAATATAATGTCTACAAGAGTTATATAGGGCAACTCTTCACACAGATGAGATATACCTATTTATTCATCACACGGTCAATATTTGTAAATAAACGTATATGTGAACGACTTCTTACCGACATCCCGAGTCTGTTTACCATCGTCTTTATTTATCTATTTATCAAAGGGATTGACTCTAATTAAAAATTGACAACTTTTCCTGGCTGCTTAAAGTATGGCGCCCGCTCACCCTTGAGTCAATACTATTAAGTAAATTGGGGTAAATATATAATGTCGCAAGCGTGTGTGCTCTAGCGAAATTAAAATTCATGGGCAAATACTGTAAGGTTTCTGAGATTGATTCCTTTCTTGCAGTTCCAACAATGCTTTTTTGTGAGAACTACGAAGGGAAACTTATATTTTGCCTGAAATATTTACAACGAAAATATTGAAATTAAAAGTACGAAGTTAACACTAAGCGCACATGGTTGAAAAGATTGACATTGCTTGACCTAAACATGTTTAAGGTTTTCTGACTAACAGCATTAGTTATCATCATTTACAAGTTACTTTCAAATGCTTCATTCGAGTAAAGTTCGAATTCTTTCTGAGAGGTTGAATTCAAAACCTCAGCACATTATTATGGTTTGGAGTATTTATTACATATTTGAAATAAGCGTATACATGTACACTGTTAAACTATGAAGAACAGTTTCCTATACTTTTACGAATAGAATAGCGACTAAATTCTTTGCTTTTACCCTTTACCAAACGCCAAGTGTTCGACTATTCCAAATTGAAAGAGTTTGCAGACGACATTTCAAAATGTGATGAAATGGAAAAACAATCTTCTGGTAGGGCAATAAACAAGGTGGGAAAAGGAGAAATTGCTCGTCACGAGCAATTCCTTCTTTTCCGACCATGTTTTCCACAGTTACAACAAACTGGTCAAGTGTTGTCATTGTTTGGTAATGGGTTAAGGGAACATTGTGAGAATGTGAATTACTTCTCGAGAAAATGATTTTTTTTCTTTTTTTATCTAATCTAGATACTTCATCGCTTATACCGAACACGCATCAAAAATTAGTAATTTGAAAATGTGCCTGATAAGAGATGCATTGTTGTGTAACAGGTTGTTGAACTACATCATAAGTTGCTGCAAATCGCGTAGTAACAAATAACAGTCATTCTTACTAAGGTTTTACGCCATGTAAATCTGACTCACGACGAGATATCTTAAAGCGTTGGAAACTTGAGTCACCAAACAGGCTAAGTCAGCCTAAAGAAATGTCTGAAGATGGATAAGACATAAAAGTATTTTTAAACAGACATGCACCATGTTGAAAGTATTGTCTTATACATGTTTAAGTTTAAGTAGTGCCTGTTTTATACAGTCATAGGACACCGTATGTACAAAATAAAGTTAATGTAAGTGTTCGAACAATCAAGGACTTCCAAAAGAGTGGTCAGTATTTCTATGAATATGGTTGACTTTCCCAGACACTGACTGTCGTTGATTCATACTATTTTCCGTCTTTGAATGAGCCAAAAAGGTCATAGAAAATTGATAACATCATCAGAGTCTAGCCGACAAGAGGTTACCTAATGAACCCAATACATCTACCTTTTTGTAAGGGATTTGATACCAATACATAAAGCTCAATGTTAATCGTCGAACCATATTTTAGCCACTATGTTCGCAAACGTTGAACCATTTTGAGCAAGGATGGAAAAGTTTTTCCTGGTCGAATAAGACCTTGGATTCGTAAGTACGACAGAATCGTCATGGAATAGCGTCGGTTTTCCGGCAAGTTCAAATATTTGCATATTTTCTGCACCACCGTAATCTAAAACAAATTTGCATCCCATTTAAGGGATCTCTACCAGAAAAACCCATCGGGACTGAGATCGTGTTGATTACATTTACGCTGGCAAATTGCTCGCCCGAAATATAGAAATGTACAAACAGACGAAAAGCCGTAAACCGTGCACGCCTGCCGAAAACGGTTCCATCCAAGGAACGATGTCGTAAAAGGCTGTGCCAATAGAATGGGACGATCCATTAAGTGCATTATCGTCTTGTCTTGTCGTGAAATGGGATCCTTAAAGGCACTTTTCGGGGGACGAAATGGCGAACGAAGAAATGTATAACATTTCCGCTTCTGGGATCAACTGATGCCATACGGCACGTTTTATTGACATTATGGATATGACCCTTCCACAGTCATGATTTTACGACAATGGCTGGTTTATGTCCTTTCGCAAACATTGTGAAAATGGGAGGAAGCATTTTCCGCCTTTTCGCAATGTTTCTTTATTCATTATCTATTAGCATACTTTGCATTGCATTGCGAATTCGTTGTCCCCTAACGTTTGAAAAAAGAAATCAATTTTCAATTACCCAAAATGCATTGGGAAGGATGTAACGTTATTGATATTTAGAGGCGCTTTCTTTGCGCTGTCTCGTTAGACATGTCCCCGTTTCCCCCCGAAAAACTGAAATATTTCTTTGCCAAATGAAGGAGGCAAACAGAAAATCAAAAAGACGGATTTGAAAGCCGTGAGCGATCGATTCAAATAAGAGGTTACAAAGGGCTTGATTACGGCCGACACACACAAGGCGTTCCGTTTTCTATGTCGGCTCTGTCAGGCTTGGAAGGCTGTATCATCCTCATCCGAATGAAGAGTGTACGGCTTTTAAGGTCGAGGTTGACAACATGCTTTCCTATACAGTTTCTTTACTATCCAAATTTAAGCATAGACCCTCTTAACAACGTTAAACAAATTCATCATTGATCATGTTTTTACACACTATGTTCATTTTATTGTTTATATTCATATTTTATCACTTTTTCTATGAGTATATGACACAACATACGGTTTACAAAGATGTTGTTCGTTCGAAGGGATACTTGGGCGAAATTCGAAATCCGAGTGATACTCGTGTAAAGGGTAATTCGAATTTGGCTGTTTCCCCTTGCCGAGAAGATTATCGGTCTAGGGAACGATAAAAGGCTCTTCCATGGCGACATGTACCCATTACGGAGCGGGGCAAATGGCTCCTACGTGCAATTTGAGAACCCTTTTAAGGGGTCTGAGGAGATGGGGTGCTCTCATTCGAGGGGGCGTGGAGAACAAGGGGACGAAATGACACACGCTGTCGTTAGAAAACACAAGAAAACATCACTTACAAAAGAGACTGGAGATGGAAATTAATGAAATGTTGCATGTGAGAAGGTCCCTTAGTTCCTGTTTTTGGTGGGTTTTCTTCGTCTTAGGTTTGAACTAATTTAGACACAGAGTTTCCCTAAAACTAAAAAACACTATACATGCACGTTTATTTAACAATATCTGTCGCCATATAAAATGTGATCAGGGGTTCATCTTGCACTTGTCATAAAACATTTTAGAAAACATTTTGGCAAATTACTGTATATTTGTATCACTTTCTGAAATAGTTTCGAGATTTTTAATGAAACATGGATGCAGTAGACGGAAATACTACTTATGTTACATAGGTTATACAGCGGAGTTTTACATTGGTGTTCTGTAATCTCACTCACGTTTTTTGATGTTGTGTGATATTGCACCAAATCCAGGCAAACCAAACGTTTATTTTTCTTATATTTTGATGCTTTTTTCTACTGTTTATATCTAGGAATAATCGAAACTTAACTCCAAAATTGAAAAAAAAAAAATCATCACCTTTAAGATGTTCAGGGTGTATCATTTAAGCCAAGGTTATCGTAAAGATCAATTTGTTTAACAGTTTTATTTTATATTATATAACATGTGACGACAAAAAAAATGCAAATTTGATTAATTACATTCTATTTTGGATTTGTGAACTACACCCTTTTGTGAAAGACTAAATATCATAGTGGCCGTGGGTTAGATATTTTTTTTAGAGATGTGTTTTGCGTGTTGTTTGTGTTTACTGCAATATAGCATAGAACATTCATCAACCTTTATAACGCTGGGTAAGTCTTTAAAAATAGATTTGAATGTCGTCTGCTTTCCAAAACTTTAGATATCTACTAAATTTTGATAAGGAAAGATACCTAGAGTAGCAAACAGGTAAGATCACAGGCAATACGCCAACTTCCTTGGCGGCTGGCCTGTGATCTTACCTGTTTGCATAAGCATGGAATCGATTCCAGCACTATATAGGGGTAAGGTATATCTAAAATGACATACGTCTTTGTTCTAAATAACGAATCGCAACCGCTTCTTTTGAATTACCTCCCTTCCACCTTTTCCGACCGTATTGATTTTTTCGATTGTGCGCGACTTTTCACCTATTTTCAAGTCTTCACTTGTCTTTCGTTTATCATTTGATATGAAAATTTCATTTAGTCAAGCTATATTTGTCCATACACTTACCCCTTTGATCCATTACACCTAAATGTTCACTCCTTTAATTGAAAACTACAGGATTCATTTTCACAAAAGTATAAATTGCTCTTTCTGTATATTTTGACATAGTATCAAATAGGAAATATAGCTTATATATGCTATACTTTGACGTTTTATTCTGTTGCATTGGATTCGGACAGGGTACAAATAATGAAGGAATGAGTAAAGTTAAGAAAAGGTGGTGAACTGAAGAAACAGAACGGTTTGTGACTTCTGTGGTGTGGTATTTGCACATGTTTGTCGGATACGAAATATACATGACAATTTTACTTTGGTATGAGAAGACACAGAGCCGTCCTAGTCTGGTTCTTCTATCGTTTTACTACCGCTTTTAACAATTGAATACCTATATTGTAAAGCCAGACAACAGACACATCCTACCTACACCCCACTTCTCCTCATTGAATACTCACGACATGTACACATTGAAGGTGCTTGGTCACAGATATGAGAGTAAACGGTTAATTAACAGGTATTCGAATCCAAGAGCGTGACATCGCTTCTGAGACCTATTGCATACGAACTGTGCACACTTTGATTAATTGACGCTTTCTGAATTGATAATGCTTTCAATAGCTACTATATAAAACAACAATGAAGTTCAACGTCATTATATTTGTCATTCAGATAGTGTCTTCTTTTGAGCAAGCACCATTACAGACAGAAACAAAGGACAGGCAAAATATGAACGTACATTTCACTTGTGTTAACGGGTAGAAGCAATTCCAAAAGGAAATTTATAAATATATAACAGAAATAACCAAGATTGACACTTTAAAAAGGGGAACAGATAAATTCGCCTCTTACAGACGTCACATAAGAAATATCCAGACTCGGTTACCAAAAGTGGTTTCCAGGACAACAGCGTCGACTGCACATAAAGGTGTGCATGGGTATGGGTATGTTACAAGGTCAAGTGGTCGCCATCGACTCGGGGACATTTGGGGATAAAGCACCCGCGTCCAGCCCTCGTCCAGTCCTGGTCAGTCCTGGTCACCCAGGGGGCATTTAAGGTAAATTACCGGTGCCGTCTGTGGTCAGTCTACGTGTCAACTGGACGCTAATGTTTTCCTTTTATTTGTTGTTCGAGTGTCTAATTCATAAAATGTAATTGATTTTATTGGAGTGAGGTTGATATTGGGGCCAGGATGAATGGCGCGTCGCTTTTTGTCACCTTTTCGGTACTCGAGCTTCGGGGAGCCGTCAGTCTGACAACCGGACTTTGACCTTGACGTTATTCGGCCAATTGACCGGTGTAATTGACCGTCCGCTGTAGTGTGTAGAGAAGTCGTGTTACTTTTACTGGCCGGTGTTTTGGGGGATCTTAACTCGGACTGTGGGTTACCCATTTACCAAACGATAACGAATTTTGGCCAGTTTGATACAGACGACTCTGGAAAACATTGCTCTTAACCAGCAATTTCTCATTTTCCCACAATAATTTCTGCCCTATCGGAAGATTATTTGTCAATTTCATCACATTTTGAAATGTCATCTGCAAAATCTTTCAATATTGGACTGTCAAAATATTTGGCGTTTGGTAAAGGGTTAAAGACTCGAATACCTAATTTAGAATATCAACGTCTCTGTTTACAAATAGGGTATATCTCGGTTGCCCAACGTTCATAAGAAATGTTCGTCTCAAAAAGCATTTGTCAATGACCTTTATTATTTACCAAACAAAGCTGTGTTGGTTTAGTATTGTCTTGATACAATAACTGTTAAAGACATTAGGAAACGTTTTTGTATGTATTGCTTTTATTTTTATTTCCGTAAATCGCAAAATGTTATGACACGTGACTAAATATCAAAACAAATTCAGAATTCACAGTAAGAGTGGGTGATGATCCAGGGGAAAGTGAATCTAAATACAGTGTATTATTATACACACAATTTCATATGTGCATATAGAACTTTAAGAATCACAAAGAAGAGAAAGCAAACTAAAATGCAAGACTCGCAATGAAATAATAATAAACCTATTACAGAAAGCTTTCACACAAAGCTCCTAACCAAGAAAGCATCATTTAACCTTTCGCTCATGTTGTATCGTATACAAACTGGATGCAACAACAGACAAACCCTTTTAAAATAAAACGAGCTCAACTTGAGATAAAATCAATTGCGTCAAAAGGAGAAATCTGTTTTGTTAGAATAATACTCTCTTATGGTCGTTGTGTTCAGAAGGGTTTTGTTTTTATATAAAATCTAGGATATATAGAGATTTATGGGTGAGCGGAATGAAACCAAAGGTGTTTTATCTTAAAGACCAATCACTGATAAAGGCGTTAAAAGAGAACGTTGTCTTTGAAACCAAAGTGACCCCTATTTACGGGTGACCGCTGGTCATTAGGCGAGGGTGATCGCTAGTCTTGATCAGATTATAAATGTCCAGTTAGGCCTCGGGGCCAGAATTGCGCGGTTAAGTGTTCGTTTGATAGACCTTGTAATGCTAGTCCAATAAACGCATCAACGCAACGGTACTAAAATCGCCTTTAAACTGACCGAGGCGATTGGTCAAACAAGAGAAAGTGTCCAGTTTATGGGGATAGGTGCGCCAAAGTGTGCGACGATAAGCATTTAACGAGTCGGTTCGCTTAGACAGCGTTAGACCAATCACTGTGACCCTCTATAACACGTGATTTATTACTCAGTCACTTTCAATTGAAGCCTATATGCAGTCATACGACTTACCACTAATACTACAGTCAATAATTCTACTACTACTTCTTCTACTGCTACTACTGACTTTCCCAGTCATCATATTACATCATCTCTATTGTGAGCGACAGTGGTAGAGCGTCGGCCTCTTGTACCGAGGGTTCCGGGTTCGAAATCCCGTTAGGCGAGGTGAAAATCGTCAGGACTTACCCACAAATCGGCACGAGTACTGGTGTATTGTTCAGGAAGCATACATCGATAGTCACTCGATAGGTTTAACTAAATTTCCTTCACAACCGATTTAAAAGAAATGAAACAAACAAAATAATCCAACAAACAAGGACAATGTTAAAGAGAGCGAATACAGTCAGATTAAACGAAATAGAACAAAAAGCATGCGAGTCAGTTTATGTCTTTTGAAAAGGCTTCAGTGTTATTCGAATCATTAACATTCCTCAAAATAAGACAGATACGCCATCTCTGATCCTATTACCAAACAATAAATACAGTTTGACCAGTTTGTTGCAGCCGACTCTCGAAAAGATTGTAGGAAAATGAAAAATGCTCTTAGCGAGCAATTTCTCCTTTTCCAACAATGTTTTCTGTCCTATCAGCAGATTATTCTTCAATTACATCACATTTTGAAATGTCGTCTGCAAACTCTTTCAGTTTGGGACATTCGAAAATATTGCGTTTGGAAAAGGGTTAAATAACAAAACCATACACATGATAAAGGCTTTAGTCGACCAACAATATTGGCGCGCGCTTACTGCGATCTCCCAAACTCCGGTTCACTCATGGCGCGCCGCTGAAACTATGTTGGTCCAGGGGCAGTCACGTGACCGTTTAACTACCGTAAACCAGTCAACCGGAAGTTGGAGATAATTGTGGATGGTATCTACAAATCGGCTCTTAATGGAGCATTAAAGTACGGGCAATATTTCACGTCGCCGCGTTTCCCCCGGGCTGCTAGAACGTGGTGCGTGAACACGCAACCATCTACCGTGATCCGAACACCAACCGGAAGTAACGGTATTTTTTCACGTCCGGTTCTTTAGAAGACACGGTTAAAATTCACAAACCTTGTGAGCACTATATCTCAAAGTTGTTTTTACTAAGGAGCGAGCTTTTAGTAGAGGGTCTCATAAACTATAGTGACTAAAGGAAAAATTGCTCAAAATGAGCATTTTTTACTTTTGTCAGAATATTATTTTAGATTAAGATGTCGTATGATGCCTTATATCTGACGTCTGCTTTGCTTTTGATTCGAATCGGTTTATAAATCTTTGTAAAAGAACGGATTTTGACTTTTATAAAAATTATTTCTGTTTTTGCAAAAACAAAAAAAAACACAACAACAACAAAATAAGATAAGGGTTGGTTTCACTATTGAATTAAAATGATAAAAATGATACAGTATGCTTGCACTTAAAGGATAGGTCTTATGAAAAGGGTTTCCATAAAGTGGCTTTTAAGTGTTCACACACACACAGACACACTCACCCCTATAGGGTTGTAAAGGGCTACACAATTTAGGCCGATGATTGAAGGCCTATTTCAATTAATACTAGATACTATTGAAATATTACCACCATATACATAACGAACGAATTGTCACGGTTTATAAATCAAGTAATATTGGCCCGTCACGCTTCGTTAGTGTGTTCGGTTTTCATCCCCCTTATGTCTGTGCTATACCAAACTCCAGAAAACCTCAACCATTTAACGAAAGCCAAAGTTTCGACTGTTCCAAATTGAAAGAGTTTGCAGACGACATTTCAAAATGTGACAAAATTAGAAAGTAATGTTCTGAATTTGTAGAAAACATTGTGGGAAAAGGCAAAATTGCTCATTATGAACATTTTTTCTTTTTCCCACACTGTTTTCAGAGTCGTCGCTACAAAGTGGTCAACTATCGTTATTGTTTGGTAATGGGTAAATGCAGTATGGCTACAGATAGGATAAGAAATGTGTTTCTTCTAGTGACTTGAGCATATACAACATATATAAATACATGGTTAAAGGAAAAGGAAAAAAGCATCCGGCCCAATGGGCCTATAAGTCAACTTAAATGTACGTTGCAAGCTACATGTTCGTCTAAAAGCTTACTTTGTAATTGTCATCTTGTATACGGCTCTATTTAACTTGGTTACTAAGCTCATGAGTTGCTAAGCCGATGGGTTACTATGCTAATGGGTTACTAAGCTCATGTCATCTTCAAAACAGTCATTTTATACAATATTGAAAAGTTCGTTCCTAGAACCATGAAAAAGTTTGTCGCTGATTTCAGCAGCTTCACTTTAACAAATGGATATCGAAAGGCTTGTAACAATCACTCACTTTTTCACGATTGTTTGAAGATTTTTTAACCGTTCGCAACGGTCTGAAACTAGCAACTAAAGCAATGGACAAATACACACCTCAAGGCTAGTTTGTAAACAATACGAAACAGATTGTGATGTTGACAACAACTTAGTGTGTTGGAGGAAAGAACACGTACATCTTGAATATTGTCAAGGCTGGAGGGTAATAGGAATTATTCTTTGTTTTCTCTTAACGCTTTACCAAACGCAAAAATGTATACTGTCCCAAATTGAAAGAGTTTGCAGACGACATTTAAAAATGTGATGTAAATGAATAATAATCTTCTGATAAGGCAGAAAGCATTGTGGGAAAAGGAGAAATTGCTCGTTACGAGCAATTTCTCCTTCTCCCATAGTGCCTTTCAGAATCGTCTGCAACAAAGTGGTCAAATGTTGTTATTGTTTGGTAATAGGCAAATGTTGTCGATATTGACTGTTGAAAAGGTAATGTTATCGATTGACAATAATACCTTTTCGGGAAACACATATGGAAATCCTTCAACTGTTTTCTCATATCAATTGTCGTTGATAGAGTATTGAAAACGGTGATTATAAAGAAGTTTTAGTTTGGTTAAGAATTTACTTCGAGAGTCCGAGTTAAGTTTTGATCACATGTTCGTTGAACATTAATAACCTGTTTCTGTCATCAAATCCTTTTTTAAAAAAAAGCTTGTTCTTATTTGTGCTCCATAGATAATTTGTTCGAAAGATTTGCCGCCTGGTTGAACCGCTTTCTAACACGTATCTAGACAATGATGTACTTTTAAGAATGAGTGCCTCCCAACTGAGAAGTTTTCCTAATTACATACATGTATATAAGTCACTAATAAAAAAGGACCACAAAAATCCTATAATGAAGCTTCAGCAAAGTCTTTAATGTTTAGAACAATATCAAATAACAAATAATTCCGTACTGTATTCCAAACGATATACTTTTAAACGTTATTGCCTCCCTACTGAGAACATCTCTTCATGACATACATGTAAATAACTCGCAAATGAGAAAGGACAACCCATATCATAGTATGAAGCTTCATCAAGCTTTTTAAGGTATAGCACAATAGCAAATATCAAATGAGTCCGTATTGTATTCTAAACAATTATGTAGTTTTAAACATTAGTGCCTCTTCAACTGAGAACCTTTCCCCATGACACACATGTATAAATTAGTCACCAATGAGAAAGCGCCATCATATCCTATAATAAAGCTTCATCAAGTTTCTCAGGTATAGAACAATATAAAATACCAACTGTGTTCTAGACGGTGTATTTTTAAAAATGTCTGCCTCCGCACTGAGTACCTTTCCTCATGGCATATATTTGTCAAAGATACGGTAGATGGCGGTAACAGAGTGGCGACATCTTGCGGAGTTTGCCAAACATTAAACACGACCTAAAATAGCATCTTTAGATTCTTCCACAGCAGACAACATTATTTTAGATGAGTTGAGTAGATTAGTAAATTACTGAATATTTGGAAGTTCGAAGTACCTCGAATCAATAAATCTCATTTTATCTTAAGATACGGACATGTGGATACAAAATGATATTCATCTTCCATGTCATTCAAATTATGTAATACGCATATTCTATTGTTTCTCTCTATTCCTCTCTGATGCATTAAACATATGTTGTGCAAAGACTCATTATGTTCACTAGTACAAGTCGATTAGGTCATAATTCGTTCAGTATACCTTTCACAAAAACATATTAGTTTCCATACATGGTTATGGTGATTCCGGTTTGGGTTGCCGCAAGGGTAATTAAGAGTTTTAGAGAAATATAGATTGAATAGAATAAGGCCACTAGGCGATCAGTGTAGCTTTTGTAAACACCTTACAGTTTCTAGAATAAGTAGCCCTGACTTGGTCGACATATTCGTTGTTGTCGTGCACGATTGAAACATCATATTAAAACGCTGTCCTATTTTCGCCAAATATTGTTTTTGGGGTAATTATAGGCACAAGCTCAAACTTTCAACTGCACTCATAAAGTTAGTAAATAACCATTCAGAGATTGATATTGTGATTCAAATTCAGATCGTATTTTGCCCGTGTTTTAGCATTACTATTGTTTGTTTTATATATTCCCGCGTTTGTTATCACGTGACCGATTTGATGGTCATGTGATGAAGTTGTAACGTAATGAGTTCACCGTTCTCATTCGAAGGGTACAGTATGGAAGCTGAAGAAGTTGAAGAACGAGTTTATTTGTGTCAACACCGTGTGAGTCCGTGTGAGTCCGGAGTGCCCAAAGAATTATAACACATCCAATTCCATAAATTGGTTGTACGTATTTGTTATTTCAACAAGTTGACATGCATGGAAACCGAAATAGATAGTTCTTCACTCACACTGCAGAGTTGTTATTTTATGAGCCCTGGTCCATCAACGAACCCAAATACCTAATCTCGAGAGAAGAGAAGGTTACAATTGCATCAGAGGCGATCACCGAATAGGTAGGCAATATAATTCATAATTATGTATTTCGAGGCCATTGTGCAAGACGAGTGCAAGGCCTGCTTCTATTTTTTTCGAACCGTTCCTCGATGAAAGAAAGCTTCCGCAATATGGTGACTATGAGACAAATAACTGATAGAAATACAGTGAAGCCTCGTTTATCCGGACACCGATTATCCGGATGTCTCGCAATCCGAACAAAATTGTAAGGGAACGTAATTATTGGACCAGTTTATTGCAGACGACTTTTGAAAACATTGTGGGTAAAGGAGAAATTGCTCGTGACGAGCAATTTCTCCTTTTCCCACAATGTTTTCTGCCATATCAGAAGATTATCTTTGAATTTCATCACGTTTTGATATGTCTTCTGCAAACTCTTTCAATTTGGGACGGTCGACAATTTGGCGTTTGCTAATGGGTTATAACTATACACCGCTCATACAGACCGTTTATGTCTTAATGTGAATAAGAACATGCTCTGCTTCATTAGTCCGGATTATTCGGTAAACCGGACATTTTGTTGGGAACGGACGTGTTCGGATTAACGAGGGTTCACTGTATGTTATAAGTTTGCTGATGTGTTACTCCTTACATAAGGGTATGATTTGAACGACTTGCCACATTTACCTATAAAGCACCCACGCACAACGTTTTATATATCGCAAGTTAGTTTTCTGTTCCGACAACAACTTCTCACGTCGAATAGGCGCTTTATGATATACAGGCTAGGACAACCATCAATCGGAAATACTCGGGTATTTCCTTAAGCTGAGAAATACACCTGGGATATAAGTGTAGGGTTACAATATTTCGGGTAAACCGTCTCCGGTATGTAACACATATCCTCTAAGCGCCCACGTTAGGAATGTACATGTATTTAAGTGTTTGACATCGTTTCAAATATTTCTTTATCGGTATAAGTTGTGATATATAAATGTTTCCTTAATCAAATTAAACGACTTGTTTATATTTCTTATTTAAGATCTATATTTGGAAACGACAGTAAATTGACATAAGTCTCGCAAGAAACAATACGGCGGCATCTTTTTTTATTGCAGAGGCGTTTTCATTGGATAAACCCAAATGTGTTCAGATATGGACGACCATGTGACTGACGTTCGGAAATGATCGGCCTTTTCACCAGGCGTCTGAGGGACCGAGAGCGTCTGTAACTGAAACGTTTCAACGAGAACGGGGCTTGCGGGTATTTACGGAGATAATGACGGCCTCGTTCCGATCGGTATGCCCTATTACCGGTGTCATGGCCAAACTATCACCTCGAGCAAAAGGTGTCTTCTCTGACAATAGACCAAGAGACTCTTTAGACACGGAAGACAGGAGAGCAAATTGGGGAAGGTACAGAGGCCAAACCATTGGAATTGTTTCTAAGAATTGAGAGGGTTTTGTGGAAGTGATATGGCCGCCCCGGGCAGACCGTCTGCTTCTGAAACTTTGTTATTCCGTATCTGTTATTTCCCTTACTAAAAAGAACCGTCCTGACATTACGGATCTGTTACAATGTTGTATAAATCATTGTAGGAAAGGGAAGTCGTCGTGCAAATCCACGGCGTTTTATTTCTAAAGGAAAATGTATAGTCTTGCACAGGACTGTCTTTGAGTATTCTTTTGGTTTGTAATGTCAATTGTCGTCTTAAGATGTTCAAACAACCATATCAACTGTTAATAACGCTTCCCATTTCGTCCTTAGATGCCAAAGGAAGATAGTTGTTTCGGCAAGCAATAAGAAAACATGACTAAACACAGTCATGTCAGGAATTCGGTGCAATGACAAGACAAGGGCCAATTCGCAAAGTGCAAAGCTTTAGTAAAGGTACACTTTGGGAAACCATTTATTTCGGACTTTCTGTCTGGTTTCGGTTAAGAGCATATCCTCATCAATTAGCTTCGTACCACTTATGGAAATATGGCTACCTCGCCTGTATATGGTTGGTATCAATAGGTCCTACTGTGGGGCAAGTATACAGAATGTTGTGATGGTTTAATAAATATGCTTTATTAATTGAGAAGTATGCTTGGTACTAAATTTCTAACAAAGAAACTGTTTGATGGTTTAAGATAACTGCATGACTGGCATCATTAAACCTGACATCGCCAAACAACTCTTTAATATCCTTAAAGCGGTCGTTAACTGCAAGTTTTAACAGTACAAACAAACGTCACATTTGGGTTCATTTATAAAGCTAGAGTAGAAACATTAGTTAGCTATACACATTAATAGCTGTATAGCCGGCAATAACATAAATGCACAATTGGCCATCTACGTATTGTATCAAAGAGCAACAGTCAACGATAGCTTCAACTACCAGTATGGTATACAAAGATACGGCAATTGAACTAATTTTCTCTACGTAAAGTAACCTGCGGAACACTTTCTTTGTCCATTCTCGATTGTCCCTCATTTAGAATGGAATATCAACCCCTTCTTTGTCAAGATATCACACATTGAAGAATACGCAATACAAAACTCATAAACCATTGAGACAAAATGTAGAATGGCTTGAGACAGTTAATGTCTCCTTTAGCCTCAATGTTGTACATGTTTCATCGTGAAACTAGATTGCGTTTATACATTTTGGTTAACTGCTGATGTCTTATTAAACGAGCCTGTTTACTTCTCACATTTTGAGAACTATCAGTATCATACATTTTCTTTTCTTTTTCATACGCTCTCATCAATATTAAGGATTTATCTGATTGGTGTTTTTTTCTTTGCCTTTTTTTAATGAGCCAACTAGGAAAACACATTTTCCTTTATATTTGAGTGATGACACTATAAATCGGACCTGACAAGTCGTATATTCGAACTCGATAAACAGTATAAAGCATTAAAACAGAAAAATACCCCTTTAGTACTATAGCTGGCCACATCGACTTGAGGTGACATTATCCGCTCAAATGATTGTTTTATTGCCGCTTTATGGGCAAACACTAAAATGTTTAAAGCGAGTGGTTGTGGATTGAACTCCGCGAAAGCTGTTACCGGTAATCCGGCCGGTTTAACTGCTCTGCCACAGGACGACCAATATCCGTGAAAAATATCACCGTTATATTGGGAACGAACTTATTACCTCTTGTGCACATGTGTGACTCACCCATCCAGATTGCATCAAAAAAAGAATCAGAAATTAAAATGAATACATAAGATAAAAAACCAATAAACAGTACGAGATTTGACATTGTCTTCATATATCGTATTGGGTAGCAAACTGTCAAGTGAACCAAGTTCTTCTCTTTTAGATGCGATAGTTTCATAAAACTTCCTCAAATAGTCGTGTATTAATGGTTTAACCGATACTCTAGAACGAAACAGTTACTACGATTGAACATGTTAATTGGGATCCGAACTCACGTTGGAAGGAATCCAGATAATGTATTCAAGTACCCTGCTATCTATCCAAATGAATTTTCGCAGAGAATGTGTTTTGTAAGTTACAACTGTGAAAAGATGACTTTAAAAAATCATTATCACTAGATTATGACCGTGTTCAATATCTATATTTTGATGCTTCCGGAAATGTGTTTTCATGGACAATTGAGGAATAGCATGAGGGCTTTCAATGCATTGATTGAAAATGCTTGGGTTTTTTTTCAATAGTAAATTGTTGCTTTCGTATGCGCCCTGCTTGTGTGACATGAAAATATTGTCGTCTTATTTCATAAGCTGAGCCCAAAACACATACATGTATACCGATTTCAAGTATTTCGCAATTGGAACTAAAAGATCATGGTTTAACATATAAACCGCGCAAACGGATTACAAAATGTTTAACATGAATATGTTATATCTCCACGACTAAGTTATGAAAGGAGATGAGAAGTGTATGAATAATATAGTTTCTGTAACCTAATCGACATGTGATGTCATCTTATTCGTAGAAAACATTCTAGTTTGTAAAAGAACAAAAGCTCAAACTATGGGATAGTCTTTTTAAGGAGGTCGCCCGCTAATTGACAAAACATTTAATTTTCACTGTATATTGAAGACAGACTGATTATATATTCCAAGAACAATCCTTCTGTACATGTATTGCACATTTTTAGCCTGACCTAGGAAAAACGAGCAACAAAATATTTTCGAGAATAATTTATCCCATAATGATAGGACTCAAATATTGCACAATTGTGATCGATTGCGTTTATCGCTTAGAGGCGATACTGGGTGCTTTTCCGGCTAATGAATCGTTTAACCCTTTACCAAATTTTCGACTGTCCCAAATTGAAGAAGTTTGCAGACGACATTTCAAAATGTGATAAAGTCGAAAAATAACCTTCTGATAGGGCACTAAACATCGTGGGGAAAGGAGAAATTGCTCGTTAAGAGCAATTCCTCCTTTTCCCACAATGTTTTCCAGAGTCGTCTGCAGCAAACTTGCGAAATATCGTTATTATTGATAATGGGTTTAAGTGGGATATATTCGTTATTGTTAACTCATAATGTTTCTATTTTCTTTTCATTTTCGTGTATCGAATTTCTGTCGCGTCCAGGTGCCGCGAACCTCGCTAATCTAATCAGAGGATCAGCCCGATTTCACTCCGGAAGCAATGACAGCCTGTAGGTTATTTTTGTCACTTCGACTATCAAAAGATAATAATGACCGAGTCACGACAATATGGAATTTAATGCGCATGTGCGGTCCAGTATATGTTTTTTCGTTTCCGGCCTCTGCACGACAACCTTTTTTTGTAAAGAATTTTAAACATTTTTTTCAATTCGATTCCCGTTAGGCGAGATGAATGTTGCCTGAACTAGCCCTAAACTCTGAGCAGGTACTCGTTAAGTGTCCAAGAAGCAGTCATCAATAGTGAATCTTATAAGCTTAAAGCGTCCATCACATTTGACGAAAAATTTATTAAGTTTAATCTAAACAGTTTCTCGGTTATATAACGGTTTTCCTATGATTCACCCGCATTACGCTAGTGCCATTTTATTTCTTGTCAAAGGACGCTGGCCAAAAAACAAGCGGTTCTAGTGGGCTCGACTCTGGGACCGTCAGGTTACCTGTCCACCAGCTTAACCAATGGGAACTACACAAACAAGCATTACTGCGTTGGAAACAGCTGCTCTGATTCAGATGCTAAATGGCATAACGAAAAATTCAGACTCAGATCAGCCTGTGCATTTCTCACAATCTTATCTGGACTTGACTCTTCGAAAATACTCGGATACAAAGATAGAAGAAATAAAGATATACGTGATCATGATTTCCTTCAAGTCCTGAAAGCAAAAGAAATGATAAAATAAGCAAGGGTCAAGGGAAAATCCCAGGATCAACCAACCCTCATCGCTATCGTCTAGCTATAATAAAACAGAAGTGGAGATCTTTTACCGATAGCTCGAGATACGGATAAAACTTTAATGTGCAATTTATTGTGGTCATATAGAAACATATCGCCATAAAAGGTTGAGCCCATTTTAGCTTGCAACAATAACAGCTCACGCATGCGTTAAATTCGCCTCGTTCTGAAGTAGTAATAAACGGCCGGCATGAAACCATCCGTGATCGAACGGATCATGGTAGATGTGCAGCAGATGTTAACCAATAGAATGCTGGGTAATTTTCTAAATATAGATTTGTGTGGCGTCTGCTTTCCAAAACCTTGAATAAATGCTTCATTTTGATGAAGACATAGAAGAAGCAAACCTGTTAGATTACAGGTCAGCCACCAATTTACATATGTGTGTTTTACCTGTGTATACAACAAACAAACAAGCAAACAAAAAAACAAACAAACAAACAAACAAACAAACAAACAAACAGAAACCCATTTGTTATAAGATTGATATCTTTATAAAGCAGTGTTCCGAAACTAGTTACAATGTGTAAGCTTGCTTATAAACGTCAACAGATTCCCCTTGTTGAAAAGTCTTTCCTTAAATGAGTCATATTAAATGCATTATGAGGTTTTCTTGCCTTTATTTGGAATGTTCATTTTATATTGCTTTTCTAACACCACAGAATACTATTAACCCTTGTCTGGAACCTTTCTCATGATTATGCAAACAGACTAGATCCAGGCCAGCCGATAAGTAAATTGGCGGCTGGCCTGTGGTCTTACCTGTTTGATGCTCTGGGTATCTTTCCTCAATGAAATTAAGCAGATATTGAAGGGTTTGGAAAGAAGACAACACAAAAATATTTTTTTTTCAAAAATAACTAGCATTCTAAGGGTTAAATAACGAACGTGAGATCGATTTGCTTGCTTTCGTTTTGGCCAAGATATATACTATATTTAGCCGCATTATCGTATTTAGCCGCGCTTTAGTCAGCTAACCTGTAATACACATGTAAATTGTGATTGAAGAATCAACAGTTTGTCGCGAGCGATTTCCTCTTTTGTCACAATGATAGGTAACTGATTTTGAAGTTGTAATTGTTTTAAAGATTTCATGTACATTTATTAAATGATTTTATATTTACATGCTTTATATTTGCTCTATATCTAATAAAAATATATGTCGGGGAAGTCGGCAAAGTTACTTGCCATCCTTTTTTCTTCGGGAAACCAGTTAAAGAAAATTTAAATATACCAACGGAAGCGCAATCTATAGAAACATTATCAGGTAATAGTATCTAAATCAAAGTGATAAAGGAAGGAATTGAGCATTTTTTTGTTTGAACACGATGCTTTAGATATGCAATGATGGTGATATAGTGTGTGGCCTTTTTTATTCAGATAAAGGGAACGGTGTAAACTCAAACTTACCTTAACGTCAATAGGACAATACGTCATCGTCAACGTATAACGCAGCAATACTGGAGAATGGTTTCGGTCATACCACAGGAATCAAACGTTGACAAGCGTTGAGCTTGCAGTATATAATCCAATCTCGAAACGTTATTAAGCTCACAATATTGAAACAATATGTATGACTTAGAAATAAATTTATCGTGTCGAAATAAACTCCTTTTAACGCGTATTTAAGCCAGCGGTTTACGCACACGTGTTTACGCACTTAAAAGTCACTTTTTTCTGCGTAAGAAAATAAATAAAAACAACTTAGATTATTCTCCACGAATTTCCACCCACCCACTCTCTCCACCAACTTATATTCAACTGTAGGGGAATCGCACACATAAAACCAAGTTATTCGTATTATGCAAAATTTGTGAATGCAATTCAGATTAAACATTAGCAATGGAAATGAAGGCCAGGGTCTTTTTCCGAGGCATGCGATTGTATTAATATTTTAGTCGGAGCCGGGGAAGCCATCTATAGTTCCCAGATCAATGGGTTATTCAGCTAGAGAAAGAAAAAGGACAAATAAAATTGTCTTGAATTCGTGACTAGGGTATACTTTTAGACGATAGGCCATGAATATATGCATAAACGTGGTCAATATATTCATTTATTCCATTACGGGGAAGAAGACGCGTCCTCCCGCATTGAAGGATGTGTGCCGTGAATTCGAATAAACCCGGTGCAGCTTTCGATATAAACTCCCTTCCTCTCTCCTACCCTGTAAACGAGGGCTAGTTTATAGTTTATTGGCGACTTTTGGGGGTATGCAATGTCTTTACGTTTAGAGTACATAACTTGAAAGCATCATCTAATACAAGCTCGTCCTTACCCCTTCCCTGATGGCTAGTTTATAGGCAACTTTGTGGGTTTACAATGACATCAAGCTTAGAGAACATAACTTGAAAGCATCATCCGATACAAGCTCCCCTTTTCCCTACCCTAATGACAAGGGATTGTTTATATGCTAGTTTTAGGGTCCTCGTTGACTTTAAGATTAGAGTACAGAAGCACAATACGATACAAGCTTGGCATTTCTCCTACCTTGATTACAAGGGCTATATTGTATGCGACTTTTGGGGTCCTCAGTGACTTAGTTGAGGGACTTAACGTAATGACTTTATGTTTAGAGTGCAGAACTTGAAAGCGTCATCCGATTTAAACTTCCCATTTCCCTTTCCTGATGACCAGGGCTAGTTAACAGGCTATTTGGGGTCTGTACTGACCTTATGTTTAGAGTACAAATCTTGAAAGCATACTACGATACAAGCTTGGCCTTTCCTCTACCCCGAATACGAGAGCTGGTTGAAAGACTGTTTGTGGGGTCTGCAAAGCTTTTAATTCAGAGTACATGACTTATAAGCATCAACCTATACAAGCTCGCCCTTTTCCCTACCCTGAAAACGAGGGCTAGGGTATAGTTTATAGGCAATTTGTGTGGTCTGCAATGACTTTAAATTTAGAACACAGAACTTACAAGCATCAACCTATACAAGCTCGCCCTTTTCCCTACTATGATGACGAGGGCTAGTTATAGGCTATTGGTGGTCTACAATGACTTTAAGTTTAGAGTACAGAACTGTATATTTGGACTATCATCCACCACCAATAAGACGGGATTCGCAATAAAAGTAAAAACTACTGTTTCATATCAAAATCTATAAAACGATTTTGTTTTGCATTATAAACATTAAATTATGACACCGGTCAATACGTTGAAGCCCTTGGCATCTTTCTTCGTACCTAGAAACGTGTTACAATAAATTGATCAATAAGAATAAACACAGATTATAAACACAGTTTTGTACCCTTCACGTTCGCTTTATTCTATCATTAGGTCATGGTGTGAAAAACATTAAACCATGGCGCAATACTATGTAACTGTTCACGCGAGATCACTCGGTTAAATACAACATATGATCATAGATGCACAACAAGAATTTATGAAAATTCAACCTTCCTTGGGCGGCAGGAAATCAAAACGAGGCACCATTGGCATTTGCATACACATATGAGTACAGCATATAAAATTGGCATGCTCATACAATGGCATACACCAATGCATGTTAAATACAAGCCTATCCACCATCCGATCCTGAAGAAAGAAACATACATTGGTGGTAACCTGCATACGCCAATAAACATAAGCACCGTTGGCATATACATACAGATATGAGTACAGTATATTCAATAAGCATGTTCATACAATGGCATACATACATTCACGCATGTTGATTAACAGTTAAACAGACTCCTTGGTGTAGAAAGGAGCATACATTAGGTGTAACCTGCATATACCAATGAGCGTGGAAACCATTGGCACATAAGTACAAATAAGACTATATGAAACAAGCATATTCATACAATGGCATATATCCACGCATGTTAAATAACAGTTTAACACACTCCTTTGTGTAGAAAGAAGCATAAACTGGTGGTAACCTCCATATATACCAGTGAACGTTGGCACCAATCGCATATACACTGTACATACAAATATGAGCATATGAAACAGGCATGTTCATACATACGCATACATCAATGCATGTTAAATGCAAGCCAATCCACTATCCTATCTTGAAGGAAGAAGCATACATTGGTGGTAACCTGCATATACCAATAAACATGGGCACCGTTGGCATATGCATATATATATGTATATATTAGTACAGTATATAAACTAGGCATGTTCATAAAATGGCATACATTCATGCATGTTGAATATAATTAAACACACTCCTTGGTGTAGAAAAAAAGTATACATTGGTAAAACAGGCATAATATCAATGGAAGCATGTATCATTGGCATATACATACAAATACGTGTATATACACTAGGCATGTTCATACAATGGCATACATTCAATCATGTTGAATTTAAGCTAAACACACTCCTCTTGGTTGCAGAAAGAAGCATACATTGTTGATAACCTGCATATACAATCGAGCATGGGAACTGCTGGCATATACATACAATAATGTGTATATAAAATAGGCATGTCCATGCAATGGCATACATTCAATTTACCATCCTATCCTGAAGGAAGAAGCATACATTGCTGGTTACCATCGTATACCAAATGAACGTGGTTGAACCTTTTCCCCGGTGCAAAGATAAATGAAGTTAGCCGGGAAACAGACAATTTGCATAATGAACGTGCTAGTCAATACCATGATCCTTTGCGCGGATGCAGGTCGAGTAGGATGCATAACTCGCCAGAAAGATCAACAAAACAAACATTATGACACAAGGAGAAATTACTCTTGTTGAGCAATTTCTCCTTGTGTCATAATGTTTGTTACAAAATCGTTTAACTACAATGCATCATTTTGGGTAATCTCCCTCCATTTAAATGCCATACTGCCATTGTCGTGTTGTACATATTCCTCGCCATCGGAAGCAAAGGATAAGGCAATAAATTCGATTTGTTCAACTTGGATTGGGAGAAAATAAAGCGGGAACGGTTTTTGCCAAACTCCGTGGTTGAGTTAATGAGGTCTCTCTCCGCATGGTAAGCTTCATTTGGTTCACCATGAGTAAAGTTTCGTTTTGCTAATTTGTTTTCTCAATCATTAATTTGTTTGATAAGACCAACGCTTCATGTACCCCTATTGTAATTACGATTCTTTGTTTTTTCATAAAAGGCTTGTTTTTAAAGTCCAATCTGCAGGGTTGCAGGTTTTTTGTTCTGTATGTGCAAGCATCCTAGTTCATTGAATCCATATATTTACTGTATTTCGAGACGCACTAGTTTAACGACATAAGCTTAGAAGATCACACATTTTACAAACATTTTAACAGACATGAATTTACAGAAAAGCTGTTCATTTAAACGTGTTATTCAATTTCCATTTTGCTGACAATACAAGCTTGTCTAATAATCACTCTGTCTTTTTAGACAGACACCACACTCATTATATTGATTTGGGCCGTGTGCACTTGAACCGCCCGAAAACTACTACACGGAATCTTTTTTCTGGCATATGCGCACGTGTTTGTTTGCATATATCCCAATTATATATTTCATCATAAGACAGGGTACATTGATCCACTTTTGTTGGCTTCAGGTGCTAAATTCAATGAACATACAATGGGTGTTCGAAAAGAATCCGGAAAATGCTCATAACTTGTGTACTTATTCGAATACTGTTTTCAAAAAATGAAATAAATTGCTATGATGCAGAATCCACAGTCACTATGGCAACTTTGAACGGGACAAGGTCATGTAACGTTGAGCGGGACAACTAACTCATGAAGAAAATATAGCATCTGCAAAATCTGTCTCAAACAGTAAAATGTTACATCTTTTTCAAAATATATGCATATACAAAACCTAAATCGTTTATCATACTTTCGTGCTAAAGGTTAAGTAATTAAATCTTACAGGCTTCGTTTGTGCACAAGTGACCAACTGAGCTTTTACTACAACCGCACGAATCAACCTTGCCCAAAAGTTATCGAAGAGTTAGAATCAACATATGATTAACAAATTCTAAACTGCATGAAAGGAACGAATTCCACTGGACGTCACATGTTCGACGGAGAAAATTAAATCCTTTTCGCCACTTTACAGTCAGTTTGGTTAATTATCGGCTCTCAGTAAGCCGAATTACCTCACGGCCATTGGGAACAATGGTGCGATGGCATCCAGCGATTTCCTGGGCCAACGAAACACTGGTGCCCGGCAATTTCCCAGCGGCGAACCGAAATCCTCGAAATCCCATGACGATTCGTGTAATTGAATTACCACTCGGTATTATATTAGGAACATGACATCTTACATTATTCGCCACTTCTTAATAAATGAGAACGGGTCTATAGCTCTACTCAATCGTGAACAAGTCTGGAAATAAAAGCACCGCGATTGGAACCAGTATACAAGGAACCAGTCTACGCGGGAAAGCTTCTTATTGGCTATCGTACGAACGTTGCTTTTCGCGATCAGTCTGTGCAAATCGCAAAGACTGATCCCGATTTGCACTTCTCTTGCATTTAAGCTTATGCCTCGATGAATACAGCTTGATTTGTTGAGATAAAGACATTGTTGGCGTAAGGTTACAGTTGTCCTTAAGGTTGGATGGCAGCTCCTTGCCCAAAGAATTGAGGCACTCTTGTAAAAAGCCCGTCCTATTATGAACAAAACAGACTTGATAGGCTTCGGAAATGGTGACAAATGAGTGATCCTGAATAAGTGAACGGAACAGTTCTCACACCACCAGGGAAATCAGGCTATTTTTGGAAATTAAAAATCATCAAACGGAAAGTGAATAGATCCCGACTTGGTATATCTGTATACAATTATATTGGAGGTCTGCCTTCGTCATATAGAACTTCATTGAATGTATCAAACATAGGTTCAAAGACATCAATTTAAGCACCATCGGTAGAAATATGGTGGAATTATGGCTTTGGCAATGTTGATACATTTACGCTTATTGGTATACCACTTATTATATACTCCTGTCTACATATTACGTCTATTTCGATATCTACATCGGATCCCTTGTGTGGAATCCTTCAGAAAGCTTTCTCAAAGCAATAAAGACACTTGTGAATCGATTGAAAAGGTCGTTTTTGAATTCTAAAGCCAGAATGACGTTCAAAAAGCTGCAAAACTGGCTTTAATAAGTTATTAATTTTGAAACTTTGATTTGAAACATAAAAAGCCACCGCATCATCATGACAATATAACATGCACTTTTTATTTATGTTTACATGTATATGTTGTCAGCTAGATTGAATTTCAAGTTCCAAACTATCCCATTATGCCCTATTTTGTGTTTTTCTAATTACTACTCGTACATTTATAAACTGTATGATCTAGTTGACATTTTCGATTTCCTGGCGGGTGTGTGGTATCTACCCAGGTTGTGTATGTTAGACGTGCGTAAGACATATCTCTAGGCAGTCCGGAATAAACCCTTACATGTATTTCGAATATTTTCAACGTGGAATCTTTTCTTAAACGTGGCAATAGAATGAACAATGGGTAACAATTTATAAATCGTTTGTATCAAATGGTTGAAAGCTTTTCCATCTATCTTTTAACCCTTTACCAAACGCCAAATTTTCGACTGTCACAAATTGAAAGATTCTGATGACGATATTTAAAAATGTGATAAAATTGAAAAATATTATTGATAGGGAAAAAAAATGTGGGAAAATGAAAAATTGCTCGTTAATAGTTATTTCTTCTTTTCCCACAATATTTTCAAAAGTCGTCAGCAACAACCTGGTCAAATGTCGTTATTGTATGGTAATGGGTTAAAGCTTTGTGACGAACGTTTTCCCCTTGTGTCGGATTTATGTTTGACTTGTGGTAAGTTCCATTGAACTTGTTTCCTGTGCGGATCTGTGTTCTTTCCTTGCAAGTCAGCAATATCTAGTGCGCGACATTTGAAATCTTAATAAATCTTTCATAAAGAGGGCAATTTTCTACAGCAAATAGAAACTCGGAAAGTACAAACGCATGATTACAAAATTAATGTATGTAATTAATGCACAAAAAACGGTCTGATTGCTTAATTGTAAAAGAGTCGATATCGCTTCAAATGCATTCATGTTCTTTAAGGGTTAAGCATATTGCAGCTTTGTTCCGATATACTTTTTGGACGTGGAATAGAATTGAGATAGATAGCTTGATCTTATATACACGTGTCAAAATAGTAATCAAGAGTGGTATTATTATTGGTTAATGCTGAAATTATTAAAGTCAATTTATAATAAAGCGACCAACCTAAAATAGTTAAGTCATGTATAAAGATCCTCGTTCACAGATGTGAGGAAATTTGAAAGGTTAGAAATATTATTCAAACTCACACAACAGCTGTATCATTATATGATACGCGCTGAAGAATAGTTATCGGAATCAAAATAAGATCGGTTTTGATTACTTCAAATTTGAATACATGTACACTTACATTTCTGTTCAAAAGTCTGACATCGCTTTTGCGATATACCGCATATAAACTGTACACACTTAGATAAATTGCCGCTTTCTGAACCTATCAAGCTTTTAGTAGCTCCTTTTAATTGAATATAAAACACAAGTACAAAAACTGCATTGTTTCATCAACATTTTATTTTGACTTTCAAGTTTTGCCTTCTATGAACAAGCACCTATAATGATTTTTAATCTCTGTTTAATCTCCGTTAGTCTTGATACAATGGAACTTTCGCATTTGCATTGTACTAACTCAGATTTTGAAAATGTAAATACAGACTAACTAACCTAGTGCGTTCAAGGCGGCAATATGATCATTGGATATGATGCAATCTCTCCAAGAACATTAAGCAAGAAAAACGAGTACATACATACATAAGCTGCAGAGTTGTCATAGAGCCGAATGCAAAACCATAACCGCCGTCCATACTCTATTCCAGCGATGCAGATTTGACATTTATGACGGTTTATATAGAGACGTTCTTGCAACCCGAATGTCAATCTACTTGTCTACTAAGACAAAACGCTAATAAGCGATCGTAATCCAGCAAAATGTTATGTCAAAGGGTGCTTCTGGATAAGTGCTTGAACACGCCAATCGTGGGGCCATTAAGAAGTCGACTCGTTTTCAATCGCCACTAATTACCGAAATTAGCTTCTTGGCATATCACGTTGTGCAGATTAACGCGGTTTCATGCAAATATCAGCAGTCGCACATCGGCTGCCCTCGTGCGTTGCAGCACGAGTTGTTTTAATTACCATGGTTACCACAGTTATATAATGTTGCCAAAACCTTCATGTAAGTTTTTATCATATGTTTATCAATAGACCTAATAAATATTATATTATCAGGTCTTTGGTTTAACCCATTACCAAACAATAACGACAATTGACCAGTTTGTTGCAGACGACTCTGTAAAAACATAGTGGAAAATGGTGAAATTGCATTTAAAAAGCAATTTTCCTTTTCCCACAATGTTTTCCAATGAAACATATAAAACCATCACTTTTGATAAAAAGGATTTCATGTACTCGCATTTACTAATCAACTCTGTTAGACATTTCCAATCTGAGAACAAATGAATGATTACAAAGAGTTGTTAAAACTGTTTAGACCCTTGTCATAGTTTGCATTGCCTTTCGGCTACCAAGGTAAAAGAAACCTCGCATTTGAATACAAATCGTTACCCTTTTTTGTGGCAATGCATCTTAGGCTTTAATGCATTTTCTGTGTGGGGTTTAGGCGTCAAATGTGGATACAGATTCCACCTTTTGGCATTACATTTCCACAAAGGCAAAGACGTTTAAAATATAACATATACTATCCGTTTAACGGTATCAGCCCATTCTGGACTTATACCACTTAAAACCCTGTAAGAATTAACTCTCTCCGAACGATTTTCCGACACCTCAACATAGTGTGCGCCTGACTCTTTGTTGGTTCAATACATTAGGTACTGTTTCAAACACAACTGTATTGAACGTTTCGCATCACTTTAACAATCGCTTATTATATTGTATGAAATATTGTAGATCTAATAAACTACTCAAATATATATTAATTAAACCACTCAAACAGTTTTATTGCAACAGTAAATGTAGAGATTACATAGCTATCTAATCACTAAAAATCTAAATCGCATTAGTATATGTGTCCATGTAGTATTTATGTACATATTTATGTATGACAGAAACACAGTACAAAGAGTCTCTATCTCAGACTATTACATCATGAGGACTAAGTGTTCACTAATCCACCAGTACTACGCTAGGGCTATGAGGTGGCTTACAAACGGCCACACCCACGAAACTAGAGGTGTCAGTGGGTACTCGAACCCAGAACCCCCGAATTGTTAGTTTGCTACCATAACGACTGGACCACGTAGGAAGTTATAATAATGTGTATGCTAACAGCAACACGCATATACATGAACATTTTATAATGCATTTATTCTGATTTTATTGGTTCAGGAATATTGAAATAATTCAACACCTGTGCAGTTTAGTAAACAATTACAGATCATATTTTATAGCTATGAATGTTGACTTTATAATGACCCGACTGTGGTTACCCGTCTTTAGGCAAGAAGGCGCAGATTTTACGATAGGGGTATAATGTTGATAATAAAAAGAAATAAATTTAGATATAAAACCCCCGATAATTACAAACTTTAATGTGTTCTACATGTTTAAACCCCTTTTCGTATCTAAACACTTAATGGATGGGACAATTCGCCATGGTAAGGATAGTAAATAGAGCTCATGGCCACAAGAAAAAGGGCTCACTGACATGCTCCCCTTGCTTGGCAGACTTTAACTCTTCGATTATTTTATTTGTTTTAAATATGAAACTCGTAGATTGAATGCTGAATATGCTTTACCATTGTAATGCTGGGTAACTTTCTAAAAGAAGATATTTGTGTCGGCTGCTTTTCAAAACCTTAAATATTTGCTTTATTTTGATGAGGAAAGATACTCAGACTAACAAACAGGTTAGATCAGAGGCCAGCCGCAAATTTACTTAGCGGCTGACCTGTGATGTAACATGTCTGTATAAGCATGAAGTCGGATCCAACACTATAAGGGATAGGAAGATGAACGTATGTGGGAAGGGCAAGAGATGGCGGGAAAATATGGACGATCTTGCTTAAAGCGACCGTTGTAAAATGTAACAAAATTGCGATGCATAACAATAACCAACAGCTTAAATCGGGCACCAGTCACTCAGAAAGCTCAAATAGCCAAAAATGACTGACGTCCCGAATTAAGACAGCCTTGGACTAAATACATTTTTCTTGCACTGTTTAAGGATGGCTTTTAAAACGAAATGGACCAAACTTATATCAAATAAGGGGACTTCTCAAAAGTACGTGTATTTGGCCAAAGAAAGGCATTTCAGCACCATTCGAATCTTTTAAACCTCTTCAGTTGTAAGCATGACAGAGATCTGCTCGCCATCCCTGTCTAGTTGTCATTCTGTTAACGTTTTAGAGAACACTCTGTCGGTTTAAAACCTTGAAGCTTCAGAGCGTAGTTTCGAAAAGAAGATAATTTCTTTACCAAGTTATTTAGGCTGAGGCTATTTTAATACAGGACGCAAGTGATTCTGAAAGTGCATTATTGAGCCTTCTAAATAAAAGGCGTCCGTAAGAAGCCACTGAATGTCTTTTACACCATAATTCTGTTGTTTGTAACTATGCTCTTCCTTATGGTGCGTTATTTTCTAAAAAAAGATTTCTGTGTTTTCAAAACCTAAAATATCCGCTTAATTTTGTTGGGGAAGGATACTCAGACTAGCAAGCACCATTCGAATCTTTTAAACCTCTTCAGTTGTAAGCATGACAGAGATCTGCTCGCCATCCCTGTCTAGTTGTCATTCTGTTAACGTTTTAGAGAACACTCTGTCGGTTTAAAACCTTGAAGCTTCAGAGCGTAGTTTCGAAAAGAAGATAATTTCTTTACCAAGTTATTTAGGCTGAGGCTATTTTAATACAGGACGCAAGTGATTCTGAAAGTGCATTATTGAGCCTTCTAAATAAAAGGCGTCCGTAAGAAGCCACTGAATGTCTTTTACACCATAATTCTGTTGTTTGTAACTATGCTCTTCCTTATGGTGCGTTAATTTCTAAAAATAGATTTCTGTGTTTTCAAAACCTAAAATATCCGCTTATTTTGTTGGGGAAGGATACTCAGACTAGCAAACGGGTTAGATATTCTTTTCAAACCATAAATATCTGCTTAATTTTATTTGTAAAAGATACTCACCGCAGCAAACAGATTAGATCACGGGTCAGCCGCCAATTTACTTGGCGGCTGACGTGGTTCTAACCTATTTGCATAAGCATGAAGTCGGTTCCAGTACCATGAGGATTAAACAAAATTGAATGTACACCATCTCTTTGACATGTCACAAAGGTAGTGACGTGGGATGGGTATATCACCTGTTATGCATGCATACAATTTCCCAACATCGATCGAGATGAGGTACCTATTTTAACCATCTTTTCTGCATGTGTCTACTTACCCAAGTGTCAATGGATTAATGGATAATAAAGCGGGATTCGTCAGTTAAAGGGCTGGAACCGACTCCATTCTTATACAAACAAGTTGGATCCACGCCAGCCACCAAGTAAACTGGCGGCTGACCTGTGATATAATTCGTTTGCTACTCTGTGTATCTTTCCCCTTCATCATTAAGCCAATATCTAGGGTTTTGGATATCAGACGACACGAACAATCTATTTTTGGAAAATTACCCAGCATTCTAAGGGTTAAAAGAAACTCACTTACAACATGTTTGAACGTATCGTTGAAGCTTTGGGTTCGTGCCAATGTGACATATGGTCCTTTTATAAACACGAGGTGCGAGTACCAATCTCCTTCTTGGACCACCCCACCATGCAAACGCTTATTCTGCAGAAATGCAATATAATCACTTAATATAAGACCTTAAGCAAACCATTTAACAAAGCAAGATACGACCCATTAAAAGTTTGATCCATTGTAAAACGTATACTTAACAACAAAGATGTGAATACGAGGTATACAAGCGCGAATGGATACTGGGTGAAATGAACAGGTATTAATAATACAAGCGCCCGTTTTTCTCATGAGTATGATGCGGTCGTTTTCAGAGATTTAAGGACACTACCCAAAATGATAACAGTGAACATTATTAATATTTTCTATTCATAAAAATAATAAACGTTTTAATGGGAAATTTCGGCGTATAAAAGCCTGATTTATATCGCCGATGGTTTGCTTATTTTTTCGGCTACGCTTCACAATTTTGTCTCTTCGTTTATCTACGAATTTCATCAACACGCCCTGTGTCATTTCCCTTCGTTTTTTGTTGGTGTGTTTTTGATGTTTACAAAATACGAGCGGCAACATATGGCCTGTTTTTAAGATTTGTTTAAGGTAAAGAAAGAAACCACAAAACAAACCACCCGATTGAGGTTGGCAATAGATATTTTATTTCATAGTATTGAAAGGACTATCTCATGTTTTGTATGTTGTAGGTACCACACGTTAAAAGTGTGATTAAATTGTTTTTAAACGTTTTTTTTTTTAAGGTAAGAATAAAACACTCGATTGAGGTTAGTGATCGATAAGTTATTCCAGAGTTTTAAGGGGCTATATCACATATTATGTGATGTAGGTTACACACGTTAAAAAATGTGATCTAATTGTCTTTGAGTTCCTTTTAAGGTAAGAAAAAAACACTCAATTGGGGTTGGTGATAGATATATTATTCCAGAAACTTAGAAGGGTTATCTCACATATTGTGTGCTGTAACACACGTTTAAGTTGTCATTTCATCATTTTCCATACTAAAGAAAAGAATATTTATAATCGATCCATTCGAAAGCTGTTGAACATGTTTTGTTTTGAAAAGGGAAACGATCATCCATTCCTTTTAGTGCTTTGGTGGTAAACACTTACCTATTTTGAGGTGTATACTTATTA